>JAVSBS010024318.1:21951-63605 GCA_033124195.1 Coracias cyanogaster
AACAGTCATAGGGGGTTATGAGCACATGCATGTGTGTGCATACATATATAGTTTTATACATATACATATATATATAGTTTCCTGACTATGTATTTTGCTACCTTATTTAACTCCCTCAAATCATCCAATTATGGAGAGTGGCCAAATGCAAATTTTCAAATGTTCAAAATTAAGACCAAGTCAAATTCAAAGAAATAGATATTTTTATAATGTTAAGTATTCTGCTGCACATTAAACCTCTAAACCCACCCCACCCCGCTTTATAAAAGTACTTTTAAAGCACTATTCTAGTTTAAAATTTCTGCCCTCCTCCCAATAGCTTTACTATCTGCCCTACCTCAGCCATGCCAACAAAGAAAATTTGACTCCAGGTATAAATAGTTCTTGAGGCTCAATTCAGAACTGTTCATGCAAAATTAACAACACTGATCAATGCCACTACAGAAATGTTTGTTAGATTTCCATATTAAGCATAAGTTCACTCTGCTGAAGTTCACACTAATTCTGATTCTCTGCAAAGACCTATGTATTCCTTAATTTAACAGTCTTAGGCTATGTTATTTTCCAGGATGACATGAAATAAATACTTTCTCCCTGTTCCTATTCTGATGCTAACACCTCCTGTATTTCTGAGATTCCTGTACAGCACAGTGGCTACTGAAGCCTGGAAAGTGGAGGCAAGCTGCTAAAATCAATCTTCAGAAATAATCAGCATCAAGATACAAAATAAACTTCATATCAATAAGCATTTTTCCAGTTATAAAACATGACTGGATCCATTCAAATGCAGGATGCCAGGAACAGACTTGAAAGGTATTTCATGGCTGTAGTTTCAATTGTGCATCCTACTGTGCTAGAGTCTCTGGCTGACATCACAGGAAAGACAACACTGTATTTAATTTTCTCTCTCCTCCATTGTAATTTTTTTTCCATTACACACAAATAATAGAAGGCCAAAAGGATGAGAAATAAATTAACAGTTCTGAAGCCTGATTTATAATCACAGATAATAGCAATCAACTCAAGCTGTAGAGTACCCTACTGCAACAGTTATGGGACTTCAGGCATAAACCAGGGAGAATGGTAACATTCATGACATCACATCAGTGATCGCTTCACAGAGGTAGAGTGACTAGAAAATCAGAGGAAAGCATTTTTTAAAGTAATGTCATGTTTTGCATTAAAAAAATATTAAAAATTATCTCCAACACACATAATATTTTTCCCACCACCTGGGTACCCTATGGAATCAATTCATATATAATACAAATACTATACTGAGAGCAAATATGGTATTTAATATCTTTCCAAGTATAACCAACACTTTTTTGCTAACAAATATAAACATTGTTGTAGTTGTAAGGTACTATGTAACCATCCACCGTCTTTATAAAGAGAAAACAAAAGGGAAAAAAAATGGCTAAACCAAAATCCTTCTATTCTCTAGATGGTATTTTTATTCAGTATGCATCAAATGTGACTCAGTATCCTGACAAGAAAGCACTAATTCTTCACTAATTATCAAGCCTACAATTTATACTGTGGTAGTATTACACAAAACAAAGTTCTGTTTTGTTTGGTTTTTTTTTTCCTAATCCTTTAGGCAAACAATCTTGCTTTAGGAGAATTATTTTAGCTCTGGGGAAAATCCTCTTTGGCTTTCACACATACATGTTATAGGTAGTACACTATAAACTGCTGTATCATTGAAATGCAGATACACGGATATCCCAGATACAGATTTTGTTTCCCATCACTTTATCACTCTGTACTGATTCAAAGTACGAACACTTCAACAGAGGCCTCAAGAGATTTTCCAACTCTGAATTACCTCTAGTGGCTCTACCAACTACCTAAGGGGACGACTCAGACATCTAAGTGGTGTCAAAAAAAATTGTGAGTACTTATTTTCTTATCTTTCTGACACTTAGGTTATCAGAAAGAATGTGTACTATTTGAGAAGAGGGATATATTTAGCAAGGCAACAGGCATCTGGCAGTTTATAAATCATTAGAGTGGCAGGGTCGCTTCAGTTAATAGAACTGGCTTTATCTGGATTAAGTGGAAAAAATTGTCCAAAATCCTTTAAGAGATTTTTTTTCCCATTAAAAAAAAAGTGCTCTGATAAGCAAGAAATTAGAAAAATGTCACCCGTGAAAGCCAAGCTAGTCCCAAATCAAAAGGGCTCCTGTCCCAAAAGCTGGTCATTGGACATGGACCGTTCTAACCACACCATGCCTTCCTTGATTTGAAAACTACCAACAT
This sequence comes from Coracias cyanogaster, assembly GCA_033124195.1. Taxonomy (NCBI): domain Eukaryota; kingdom Metazoa; phylum Chordata; class Aves; order Coraciiformes; family Coraciidae; genus Coracias; species Coracias cyanogaster. The sequence goes on from JAVSBS010024318.1 coordinate 24,217, forward strand.
CAGGGGATCCGACTGCAGAATTAGGACATTTAGATTAAAAAAATTGTAGGAACATTCATGCAGGCTTTTTGTTTGATCATGTTGCATTTCTCATCACAAAGTAGTTTTGTTCATGTAGGACAGTATCCATCTTACCTTTGAAAAAGTGTAGCAGATAACTATAATACTGTTTTTTGATAAAACACCAAATATATGATTCCTTGCTCTATATTAAAAAAACGCAAGAAGATTATATGGCAACCAACATGACTATAAGTCAGATAAGCATGAAGGAAAAATAACAGAAGGAATCATTTTGCTAAGACAAAAAAAAAAAAATCCAGAAAAAGAGCATAATCTGCAGGAATGTTTAAGGAACCGCTATAATTTCCTTTCCAATAGATTCCTGACAGTAGACATAGAATAGGTAACATCTATGTACCGATTTTCTGATGCACAAAAAGATTAGTCCTGTCAAGTCGTTGGACAATAGCCTGAACTGTTTTCTAAGTGTTGCGTCCCAGAAAAAAAAAAAAAAAAAAGGATCAGAAAAAAGAACAGAAATCTGAAAGAGTGACATTCTGTGTAATCAGGAACTAGCACACGTCACTACCAGCAAGTCTTTTCAAAATTGTTTAAAAAATTCCACAATGAACACCACTCAAGTGATTTTTGTGTGTGTGGTTTACTATAAATAATTTCAAAGTAAATGAAAATTGGGTAAAGGGATTTATTATTTATGACATGACAATGTTTCTCATATCATATTCATAGAAAGTGTGAAGAAAGATGCCTGTACTTATAGGATTTTTTCTTTTTTAGATTCTTATCTGCAGCCTCTTGTCTACCTTCCCCTCTTTCCTAGTAATTAACAACATATTTACTACATCATTGGATGAGTTTTTTAATATTGGTAAGATTTAGTCCTTCCTTTTATTTATTATTTTTTCAGAAACTCATATTTTTCATAGATACTCTAGAATAAATGAATGGCCTTTTACAGTTTAGAATAAGTTTTAAAAAATAAATTGTAAAATTTTTATACTATAATAGTTTTTTCTGAAAAAAAAAAAAAATTAAAATGAGATTGGGTACTCCAAGGCCTAAAACCTATGTTCCAGTGAAAGTTTTAAATTAGGTCACAAATGACAGAAATTTATTAGTCTGAAGAAGAAAAAGTTTTAAAATATTTCTGGTAAGAATCAATCTGTTCCTTCAACTTTCTGAACATTTAAATGCAAAACTTTTAATATATTCTGTAAAACCCTTCTTTGTCACATTGCCTGGAAAAATGTGAGTATTGTTTGTTCTGATTATATCCCAAGAAAGCCCAGCTGTTATAGTTTTTCTTCTCTCCATATCTTTCTGATTTAAAAGTTTTTGTGAATGTATTATAGGAACAAGAAGCATGATCCTTGCAAATACCAGATTTGGGCTGTGCATTGTCACAATTACTTGGTGGACCAATCTTAAAGAGAAATATTTTACAAAGCACCTCAGGCAAGCACTAAATGCAATGAATAATCATGCATTAATTTCTTTAATAAACATTATACCTCAGGGAATAAAGTAAGTAAACAGTGCTAAATATGATCGGTGAAACTTTGATTCATTCCCTCCCTAAAAGCATGCAGTTCATCTGTAAGGTTTTTAGTGTCTCTGAAACTAATAAAAAAGATACTTCTTTGGTTTAGAGGTTTTGGGGTTTTTTTTAGGAGAGGGAGCAGTGAAGGGCAATTAAGCAGTGGTAATGTAATCTATCAATTTTACCATAGTCAGCTGTCACGTCTAAACAACAGGCAAAAAGGCTAAGATGGGGAAAGAGAAAACAAGGAACTACGTAACAATATACAATTTCTACCACATTGAGAGATACTGTACTTGGAATAGCTCAGGATAGAGATGTCTGAGTTCCTGCAAAGTCTCGTTCATAGCTGCTACTGACTGGAAGTTTTACTGAAGATTCAGTCTTGCTATCGATGCAATGTGATATCCTACTTTTAGTGAAACCTTAGGTCAAATTCAGGGTAAGAAGAAAGCAAATTTTATATTGCACAGGCAACTAGATTCTAGTATTGTCTTGCGATATGATTTTTTTTAACCTATAAATCCTCAATTAGTTTCAATTGTACAGTGAAAAAAAACATAGCCTTCTTCAGCAATTAACAAGGACACCAAAAAGTTGAGCCTGCACTCATTGTTATGTCTATATGTAGACATTTCCCCCTTGAACTGATTTGTGACATGTAAAACAGTCTTAGTTCTGCTACTTCAACATGTTTTTAGGTTAACTGATACCCAAGACAATTCCAATTAACTTAAGGATGGAATCTGACAAGTTACTGCACAGCGGCAGAAATGATGCTAACCCTCTGCCAGCTCTTGCTACCAGGAGGTGCCTAACAGCACTCCCTCCATGCACTGCTGAAATACACATTTCTTCAAAACCCTGATTTCCTTCTCTAGTCATGTTTCAGCCCAAGTACACTCCTTGACAACATGTGGTCCTGTAGGTTCCTTGTTTGCTGCTATTGGAAACTGTGAAGACCATTATCCCTGAAATGGAGGCTACTCATCTCTCTTGGTGAAGGAGTATGGCTCTGCGGACTCCTGAACACATACACACGATTAACTTCTGATTGATGTTGTGTCAAACACAATTAAGAAATTAAGAAGTTTTAGGGCCACACTCCTATTGCACATTTTACTCTGCTAAAAACTAGAAAAAATGTCAATAAAAAAGAAACTTTCTATGAATTTGCAATAGTGCAATTGAAAACAGAATGAGGTTATTACTATATGTGACTAGTTCTTCCTAAGTCAAAGTCAATATGCTTTGTACTTGACTGTGAAAACATACAAATAAATAAACATAAATGGCAACTGAAGTATGTTGTAAGAATATCTAGGATGCACAGCACTGGAGTTGGAGACATTAGTGTACTAGAACCTACTGCCAAAAATAAATGATGGAGGAAAATAGGAGTTATATTCAGATCACACTCCAGCTACTCCTCAACTGCTAAAACAGTCACTTAAAAGGTCACTGCATCTTGCAACACTTGCGGTTCCCTTGAGACCACTCTGAGTTGTTAATTCAGATGACGTCCATGCTTAAAATTCTGATAACTGAGGAACTGTACTGTGTCATCACTTGGCATCAGAAGACAGGTAATGAGCAAGAATATCAAGGCAACAACATTAATTTTTAAGATAAAGTAGAACTGTGGAAGCTCTGAAGATACAAGAAATACACAACTGTATTTCTTTTTTGAGAGCATTTAAAATTTAATGCTTGCTTCAGCTACTGACGTAAAATCACAAGCCTCCTCCGTCCCACAAGTATCTGCTTAGGACTTACCGTTACTCCAAAGAAGTTGGTTTCATTCATAGCATCCAGAAAAATTTTGCCAAGTTTGTGATTTGTGTAGTTAAAATCTTCAATTTTTTGGTGCTTGTTCGTGGCATTCAGATATTTCATAGCCCGCTGCAGAGTCTTGGCTATCACCCATATTCCATCATAGGCGTAACCATGAAATTTGCTGGATTGCCCATCACCACGCTTAGTATTGTATTCCTCTTCATATTGCTGTGGAGTCTGCAGAGGAGAAAAACTTCAGTTTCATTTCAATACTTAACGTTTTACAGTTGCATCCAAACCTACACCTCAAACTGCACCCTCCAATTTAGAGACATACATGACTGATACTGGTGAGCCGTAATACTGGAACAGAGAATAAGCCTGTATCCCTGCAAATCAGTGGTCTGATTACACTTCATAGGATAACACAGATCAAATAACCTTTCCTTGAGTACCTACTTGCTTAATATGAAATTATCTGAGTGGAAATCTGTCTGTGTTTTACAAGTTTACTATGCTCTTTATGGTGTGCTATATTATAGTTGCCTTTTGCGCTTACTCAGCAAGGCATGAAATACAGATGAAAAAAAGAGGAAAAGCAGCAAAATCAGACCTCTTTATTCCTTGGCCTGAATTTGCTGGAATTTGTTCCGTGATAAAATGTGATCTCTTATGGAAATACCCCATATTTATGCATTTAAAACATGCCCCACCCTCAGCCTCCTGATTCTGAAAGGCAAGAATCACCAATGAAGTTAGTCGTTTGCAGGATTAGGCTTAACAATAAAAGTTTTCTGTTTCTGCGCTCTGCTGTGTAACTTGACATGACACAGCACATGATACTGCAGACCGTAATTCAAGCTGTACTGTACATTTAACTGTAATCTTCATACATAGGGGAGAGGACAGATTTGAGGCAAGGGAATTTACTGCTCCCTTACTCTGTTAAGAATTGGAAATGATTTCTAAATATTTAAAAACCGTAAACCATTGGAAAGACGAGAGTTACTATGATGACTGCCAATTCTCTTTGTAGAAAAGCCCTTTAGTTTCACTTTCCTCCTCAGTGCTTTGCTATGTCAGAGACACTGGTGACACACCTGATGACAGAATAAAATAGTTGGAGGAAAAATACTAACCCTTCCTGATATTGTCTTCACCATCTTCGAGCTGAGAGGCTCAAAATCCACTCCAATATAACCCTCCATGGCTGCAAGAAGATTTTTGCTGAGACACTGTGAGGAATTAATCCAGGATTCCCACCAAAGGTTTTCATACCACCCTGGAATAATCCACTGATATTTGCTGCCATACATTTCTTCATCATAAGCCTACAAAGAAAGAAAACCAGAAAAGATAATAGACATTGTAATAGATATACTGAAAATGAATGATGGGTTTTGTTCATGCTTTTTTCCATTATTAATGAAATTATGGCATAATTGAAAGATACACAAGTATTTTGAACAGTTTAGAATAATTACTTCCTAATAATAAAGACACTTTTATTGAAGATTCCTGTCTCTAAAATTCAAGTAATGAGAAGAGAATTTACTAAAACCTATTTTGCTTTCAACGGTACATTTATTCAAAACCAGAAAAATAAAATACTGGATTTTAAAACTGGAGGAGTTAAAGAGGAACACTGACAGAAGGCACAGCACTTGCATAGGAAATTCTCCATAACACGAGTGTTATTATTCTCCACATTACATGACTATTACATTACCATGCTACCACACTTAAACTGTTATTATCCTCCTAACAAACACATAAAACAGGGTAAGGTTAAACAAGGAAACCTGGATCCTAGGCACCATCAAATCACAATGTTGCAAATATGAATTACATGACTGCTAAAATGGAGACCACAGGGACTTCAAGTAAGCAGTTTATTCTGAGGAGCATGAATCAACAGGAAATTGATAAAGCAAGTAAACCTCAGTGATTTCCTTTTTTCAGCAAGAAATTTCTTCAAGTGAAATTCTATATTGTTTGAATGCTGAATACAGCCCACTGTACTCCAAGATACTAAGATGATGGTTATCTCCTTTCAATACATAGCAGATAGGTATAACTGGAAAGAGAAATACTCTATTAGTCAGGCAGATATGCTCTTGTGCCTAAAAGCTGATCTGTTTACAATAGATATTCTACTCCATTGTCAATAAAGAGTGTTCTAGGATAAAATTAGCAAATTTTATCTAAGATGTTTCTCTCACTGCCTTGTAACTAGATATTTTTCTTTTGACATTTCAGTCAGACTCCATTTCAAAACAGCAGGTTTCATGCTTCTTTAGCTCCTAATACAAGCAATACCAGAGATACAAGACAGCCTTATAAAATAAAAATTCCAATTTTTAGAAATACATGGTGCAACCTTAGAGCTCTTACCAGGAAAACTGCTAAATCTTCACAGAAAATGTTACAGGAGGAGGAAATTATGAGAATGCAAACAGGACATAATAGTCATTCAGAACATAACCATTTTGAAAAGTATCCCAAAGATGACACCAAAAGCCTATCAGATCAATAAAGATGAATAGCAAAAAATACAAAATAGGACAGACTCCTAAATACATTAATACACAAATTAAAATTGTGCTTTAAATCTGTGAAGGCTATCATAACAGTGTCAACTCCTAAGTGTATTTTGCACAAAGCAGATTTGTTTGGCCTCTGGTTGCAGGAGCTTTTGTTCAGCCAAAATCAAATTTCATGCATTTGTATACAGTGCTGCTTGAAAGTGCTTCTGTCTAAAACCCAGTGACTTGCATCTCATATCTTACTTATTCCATAATCCTTAAAAATTGTGTGCCTTTCTCATTAACTCTACACTTCCAAAAACTCATCTGCTTTTGCCCTCCTGCCCATTTCCGCTCCTGCTACAGCTGTGGTGACACTGCATCCTAGGCCTACCTGTGAGGAGAACAGCAATCCCATCCGGCAGTACTTCCAAATGTCTGAAAGAGTTTCTATTACACAATTAGGCCAATCAAGACTTTTCAGGGATATAGTGTCTTTTATTTGACAGTTTTCCAATCACTGAGGACACAAATTGACACAGATTAGTGCTTTTAGACAAGGACAATCTTCTGTAGCTTCTCCTGCTCCATACAGATTAAAGTACCAAATCAGTTGCAAGAAAGTATTGGCTGTGGACTATTCTGAAATTGGTGCTGTTGGAAATTTCTCTTGGCACACACACTTGAGCCTGCATAGAATGTTAATGTCCTGGGCTATGGGCTGAAAATTGAAAGTTTAAAAATAGTCATAAATTCCATCCTGGAAACAAGGGATCGTTCCCAACAAGGTTGCACTGAAACTTTCACAATCCTGCAAGAATTTGGTTTAAACCAAACAAAATATCCCCAACAAACACTTTAAGACTTGGCAGCTCTTCATTAAAGATCTGGTAGAATCATAGGGCTTGAAGAGTAGTCTGGGGAAGGCAGAAGACAGGAAAAAATCAACACCTCCAAAACTGAGCACCATGACCATGCAGTTATTTTTCTAGTGACAGGATGGATGTTAGTGTTCAGGCATTTCAGTGTCTGGGTTCCAGAAGACTTTTTTCAAAAAAATGCTTTGTGCCACCACTTCCTCCCTGTTGATTCTACTAAATGGAGATGATTTTGATGCTTACAAGACGCATTTTCTTGAAATACATGGATCTTTCTTGAGCTGTTTGAATGCACACAGACCAATTCTTACAGATTTTAGTTTCTAAAGGGAAGATTCATTAGCATACAAGAGCAAGGTGAAGAAAGTTTACATGTGCTTTGTACAATCAAAACAGCATATTCATACATCTTCTGTAATCTTTCCCACACGCCCTATCTAGGCTTCAAAGCCCTGAGTTGCTGTCAAGCTGCCAAGAAACTGTACTGGACATTTCTGCTCTTGTAAGAATGAATTTTTAATAATAATTTAAAAATTTTTTGTTTGTATCCATAAAGAGATGCGTATTTACAACATAAACATTTCTGTAAGAGATCTTTCTATGTGTAGTAAAAAGCTACCTGCACTTTGTGTAAGTGGGCCTGTGAAAACATACCCCCACTGAATTTCCATCATGTTTCCATCCTGTCAGTGTGGGCACGTTCTATATCCCAACCCTACAAGAATGACTGTAGACTTCTGAATTGCAATGAACCTCTATCTGTTTCTCATTAAAAATCAATAGTGTCTTTAATTCCAAAACAGAGACTCAGCAGTAAAACTCTATCAGCTCAAGAAGAACAGAGTCCAGTCCTTTAGCATCAACCATGCTGATTAAGGCTGCCTTTAGTCATTATTAAATGTTCACTCAAAGAGCTACCTAAGGCTCATGCAGTGACCCATGCATAACAGTCATCTTCTTTAATTGCCTTCATACAGCTAATTGTGTCAGCTAGGAATCCATCTTGATGTGTACATGGCTATACTACACTATTTCTATGGCTTTAACATTTTGATTGTTTGAAGTGTTAAGTTTTGAGCAAAATACCGTAATTTCTGTTCCATGGAAAATATCACATTCATCCCACTGGGGTGAACATAACATTAGAAAGCTAAGATTTTCCATAGAATTAAAATTGCTAACTGTTTTTGACACTAGTATTAAATGAATAGCTAAACTTATTTACATCATCCTAGGAATCACCTGCTAACATTCACTTTGGCTTGAATTAGTCCTGTAATGTTTTAAAAGTTTGCCACTAAATTAGATTATCTTTTAATCCTTTTATCTTTGAGTTATGTGCTCTGCATCATGTGTGTGTGTCCAGGCAAGATGAAAATAAGCATATGTCCAAAGAACAGCAATGAAGCTGGTGAAGGGCCTAGCACAAGCCCTGTGAGGAGCAGCTGAGGGAACTGGGATTATCTGATCTGGAGAAAAGGAAGCTCAGGGGAGTCCTTCTAGCGCTCTACAACTACCTGAAAGGAGGTTGTAGAAAGGTGAATGTTAGTCTATTCTCTCAAGTAACAAGTGATAGGACAAGAGGAAACAGTCTAAAGTTGCACAAGAGGAGGCTTCATTTGGATATTAGGAAAAATTGCTTCACCAAAAGGGTTGTTAAGCCCTGGAACAGGGGCTGTGGTTCAGACTGCCCAGAGCAGTGGTGGAGTCACCATCCCTGGAGGGATTTAAAAGATGTGTAGAGGTGGCACCTAGGGACATGGTTTAGTGGGACTTGGCAGTGTTAGGTTTACAGCTGGACTTGATCTTAAAGGTCTTTTCCAACCTATGTAATTTTATGATTCTATAAAAACTGCAATGGATGTCCTGAGGGAACCTCACAGCATATGATTGTTGAATCCAGACAGAAAACTGAGGCAGACTTTAAAGATTTTTCCCACCTCCATAAATCATTAGCAAATAATATTCTGGTTATACCCACCATCAGAAAAAAAAATAATCTTACACTTAGTACAATAGCATCTTCCTTTAACAAACTCAAATCTTTCTCTCTGGTTGTCATCAGCCACCCTGCAAACAGGGAATCACAAATGAAACCTCTCTGAAAATACACCCGGGGAAGGGGGTTAAAAAACATGGCATATCTAAATTATTGTGCTCTTAGACACGTAGCTGTAGGAATGCATGCGTCAACAATGTATTTTATGACAAATAACAAGCTTACTGACATATTGTAGTGCATTAATATATAAATGACCTACTTTGAACGGCCCTCTCCTGCTTTCAGTCTCCTGCCGAAACTCTCATATAAATACATTTATACAAGACTAAATACATGATTTCTCAGATTTCTCCAGGCTCCATACAAATCCACCTTATTATTTTTGACACTAATGTACTTTAGAAGCAGCCGTCACTCCTTAAACTGCTCTGAGTTAGGCACACTCCCATGTTGGTACCAAACCACTCCCACAGAAAGCTGCAGTGGGTGTTTGCGTGAAGGAGACATCCCCCATCTGAGATCCTTCAAACTAGAGCAGTGTAGACAAGAGGACACCCTGCTACTCCAAGGACTTCTAGGATTTCTTCAGTGGCCTCATATCCACATGGACATGGAAAATAATTGTAGATGAAGGCAACTAGATACTAAGTGCAGTGGCATAAGTGATGCCAATCTCTTGTTGGACACTAGGTTGGAAGACATTTCTGACCAGGACCCCTAGGCTGGGGAAATGCAGCCCAACCACAAGAGATCTGAGGAGGAACTGGGTTGGGGAAGGACCATTCCTTCTTCCAGGAATGGAAAAAAGGGATATTATCTCTGTCAATTCCATTTAAATGCCAGAAGAAAAAATACAAAGACCTATCAGATATTAGAAGACTGAAAAAGAAAATAATACTTCCATTTCCTTTTGGATGCAAACAGATTTTGTTCCTTCCACATATGCTCCACAATCTCGTTCCAAATTTTGCCAGCAATAGGGACAGCTGTTGAGTATGAGCCAACATGTGTCTGAGGCACATGTAGCACTCAGATTTTGAACTTTTGCCTTTCCTTTCTCATAGGTAACTGTCTCTCTAAGTGAACACTAAAAACCACTCTCTAAAATTCAGATGCCATCATCATTGTTTTTCCATTATATTTATTGTGTTCTTGGCTCATACAGGATTAATCTGGTTACTTAGACTAAGAATTCAATACCAATACAAAATTTAGGCCACTAAAATCTGCCTGTTAGAGATTTTCTTTTTTTTTTAGCAGGTACAAATAAAGATCCACATTTTAATCCTGCTGCTTTCAATGGCAATTCACACTGTGCATGTTTGCAGCATATTCATACACAAGAACAAATTGTGAGGATAGGGAATTTTATGCATGCTGGTCTTACTATATTTCTTTTAATTAAAAAAAGTTATTTTTTACAAACTAAATTTGCTTTTAGATAAAACATGTAAAATGTACAGCAGTCAGACATGAATGACAACTGTACAATTAGCAACATTTTGAGTATCAGAAATTATTAGGGTGGCTTAGTTAGCACATATAGGAACTGCATGAATTTCTTATTCTTCCAAAGAAAAATATGCAAAACTACATACATACAGACATTATCACCAGAACACAACTCTTGAACAAGACTCAAATCTTGTAGTTCTCTGTATCTGCTGCTACATATACAAGTGTTTCCTTGGATCTGACATGAAGAGAAATGCTCAAGCTCAATTTGGTATCTAATTCCAGTATAGGACAGCTAACCATGCAGTCCATGCCTTAATTCCACTGAAGTCAAGTACAAAGTATTTTATTGAAAGAGAAATGGAGCTAAGCACATCACCACTCTTTAGCATATAAACCTTGACAGAGCTGAACCCCGTAAAGAAATGTTCATGCTCAAATTTTTTTTTATTTAAATGTAACACATTTTTTATTCTCATATGTGATTAAATATATTTACTTACACAGCAGAAAACTTTCACAGCCATTTCCTCATCAAACTGGCCAAGAATTATCCGAACGTCATTACCCTGCAGATTGAATAAAATACATGGCAGTTAAATACAGTCACAGCCTTTCCAGACACCACTTCAGATGGCCATTCAAATCATGCAGAGAGTTAGCACAGATTACAGCTGCAGATAGTAAAATTAATTCAAAACTATTCCATTTTCCATAAGTTCAAGAACTTGAAATAGTACAAGACAGAGGAGCTGAGGTTTTTGAAGAAAATTATTAAGCAACAGCACTGAGAATAAAACTGTAATGTTTATCTGGTCAAATACTACTATTCAATAACAGTAATATATCAAATATTCTTTTGATCCCTTTCAAGATTTCTTTTAAAATTTTGCATATTAAACCCAGCTGAAAATACATGCTTTTCACTGCTTACATGAACTATTGCTGTAAAGTTGAGAGACTGGAGATTTGTAACTGAGATAAAATGCCTTGATACTATGATCGATTTAGCATTTTTTTAAGGTTTTACTCATGCAACATCTTCTCTACAGTCACTATAACACGTTGTCAATCCCTCATCTTCTCCTCCCTCCCATCTCCACACATTAAAAAAAAAAAAAATCATCACACTAGGAATCTATGACTGAACTAAGAGAGAACATTTCACTTTCATACTTAGAAACATAATAAGAAAATATTCCTAAATTCAGGAGCATATGCAGGAAAATATTTCTTTAGGAACAAGGCTAGCTTTTTTCTCATGTGAAAAGTTGCTGCTAACATCTATAAAACACAGAATGGATAGATTTTATGACTTAATATTACCTTTTACTTCATACAAAAGCTGAATTCTCAGCAAAAGCTTGAGCAAATCTAGTTTTTCATTTCCTTTATAAAACACTTGGTTAGAATTACTAATAGTTCTTCGCCTCTCCAAGGAAAAAAGAAACAGATGATTCAGTGTGAATTTCAGTGGCAACAAACATTTCAGTTTTAATTAAATCAATTTATCAAAGATTTTCAGTGTAGATAATTTCCATGTTTATTTCCTGTTCAGCAGAAAATATTATGATGGACAGTGCAAAAAGACACTAGAATGCTTCTGCAATTAAATGCATGAAATTAGTGTCACTCTTAGCATGGTTAAAGTCAGAAAGAACACAGTATGCTTTGTTCATTCTGTGCATTTTCAATAAGGCTGATTCTCTTTAATTTTATATTTAGCCACAGATTGATAAAGTAATGCAGATCTTATTGAAGTGAATTAGATTATCTTTAAACAAATCTAACAAGGTCACATGAAACTGAATAAACAAATTAAAGCAATAATACCGTTTTTGAAAGGACGATAAATAGATTTGGGATTTATGCAGCGAGAAACCCTCTCACACATTATTTCTATTTTTCCACATTGTAAAAATAACTTTGGTCATTCTTGGAACTCTGACTCTGAATAGCCTGACCTCTCTGAACATAAAAATGCAGATCTAATATTTGAAAAAAAAGAGTAGCAAACTTTGGTTTAAAAAATAAATGACAGCACCTAATTATTAAAGATAAAATTGAATAAATTCCTTTTCATTTATAACATGATGTGAATCAATTTATAAAAAACCCAGATGATGTGCAGCCTCATAGTTTCTGAGCACCACGCTGTAGGCAGCCTGTACAGAATAACCCTATAGTTGATGTGCAGTGACATTGCTCGCTGGCTGTGCAACAACCTTCAGACTGAAGTAGTGTCTGCAGAGTGTGGTTCCATGCATTAAGACAATGCTTCCACCTGATTATTACATAAACCAGACTACATTTCCCACAATGATTTTTCTTTTACTGTAAAGCAGTACAAGAACTGTAAAGTCCATCCTATTTTCTTTTTCTCAGAAATATCCTCCCATTTCAATAACCTCACCATCTGCAAGGATTGTCTTACATAATATCATTGTGCAATTAGTTTGGTCATAGCACTCCACCAGCAAGTTTGCTGATGATACAAAACTGGGAGGGGAGGCTGACACACCAGAAGGTTGTGCTGCCATTCAGCAAGATCTGGACAGGATGGAGAGTTGGGCAGAGAGGAACCTCATGAAGTTCAACAAGGGCAACTGTATGGTTCTGCATCTGGGGAGGAATAACCACTGCTACAAGTTAGGGGTTGACTAGCTGGAAAGCAGCACTGCAGAGAAGGACTTTGGGGTCCTGGTGGACAGTAAGTTAGCCATGAGACAACAATTTGCCCCTGAGGCCAAGAAGGCCAATGGTATCCTGGGTTGCAGTGGGAAGAGTGTGACCAGCAGGTCAAGGGAGGTTCTCCTCCCCCTCTATTCTGCCCTGGTAAGGCCACATCTGGAGTATTGTGTCCCGTTCTTGGCTCCCCACTTCAAGACTGACAAGAAAATACTGGAGAGAATGCAAGGGAGGGCTACAGGGATGATTAAAGGACTGGAACATCACCCTTACAAGGAAAGGTTGAGAGCTCTGGGATTATTTAGCCTGGAGAAGATAAGGCTGAGAGGGGATCTGATCAATGTTTATAAATATCTGAACAGTGTATGTCAGGAAGATGGGGCTAGTCTCTTTTCAGTGGTGCCCAGTGATAGAATGAGGAGCAACAGGCACAAACTTGAACACAGGAAGTTCCAACTCAACATGAGGAGAAACTTCCTTACCATGAGGGTGATGGAGCACTGGAACAGGCAGCCCAGAGAGGTTGTGGAGTCTCCTCCTCTGGAGACTTTCAAAACCCACATGGACATGTTCCTGTGTAACCTGCCCTAGGTGAACCTGCTTTGGCAGGGGGGTTGGACTAGATGATCTCCAGACATCCCCTCCAACCCCTACTATTCTCTGATTCTGTGATTCTGTGCAATCAGACCCAAATCCTGCACATTCAGCCACATGACTATGTGGCCTTACAATTCCTTTAGGCTATAAAGCAAATGGGTACACAAGAAACTCATCCTGAAAATATTTTTCATGCAAGGCATAGCAGAACACTCATTTCAATATTGGAAGTCAATCCCATTTTCAAAAACACTCTGCTCTAGTTCAGCCACCCAAGCAAATGGGTGTATTTACTGATTTGTCCAGCCGATCCCAGTTCTGAATATCTGACCATCTAAATACCTGAATAAGGATGTCAGAGAAGCTGGATTTTCTGTAAAGCAGGAATCTCCACTTCCAATATGAGCTGAGCTTCCAATGCCAGAGCAGGAAATCTGCTAAGTGAGAGAAGCACATCCAAACCAAGTTCTCAAGAATTCCTGATGCTCAACCACAAAGCTTCATGACTCAAGTTCAAAGATGAGCTGTAGCTCTAGAACTTGACAATCCCTGATGTTCTGTCATTTTGGGGATGTATGATTGAGCCAAGACTCAATATCCAAATGTTCTTTTGCAAAAAATTACTGAGTTTCCATGTTAACACATAATTTACTGTTTTTGAAGCACTCAGTACAGTATGGAGAACATTAACATGTCTGTATTCACTAAAAAAATTGGATAGTATCCTACCACAAACTGACTGAAGAAGATAAAAATAAATGTTCTGTTACCATGTCTTAAAGAATAAGTCATGAGTCCTCCATTTCAAGTATTATGCCATCGACGACTACAGCAAAAGAAAGTTGATTTTAGATTTTTTTTCCAAAGACTTAAAAGTTATAACCTTAATAATGTTCTCTTCCGTGGGTTTTTTGTGTGTGATATGCTAAGAAAAAGAAGGTTTCTCTGACAGAAATATGAATCCCCAGTTCTCCCACACATTTGTCCAGGTATTAACTCTTTGAGCAGCAGGGAAAATCAGAATCCACATATGATCAGTACTGGCAAGAGACAGATCAAAGAAGATAATGCTGAGAGTCAGTAAATAAAGTGACTTGGAGGTAGGATCCATTGAGAGAAAAAAAGAACACATAGGAAGGAGAAACAGACCGAATAAGGAATTTGGGTAATGAGTATTTACACTTTTTAGGCAAAGATGGAGCAAACAGCTGGGGACGTGGCAGTAGACTTGAGATCATTATTGAAAAAGGAGCTTGGGAAGGACAATTAGGACTTTTCAAGAGTATGGCAAAGAGGCAGCTTGACAAATAATTGCTCTTAGGACAAGTGCAATCTCAGAAAGCCCCCCCTGAAAATGGAACAACAACCTAGGCAAAGTTACTCAGAGGGTGATGAGAAGTTAGAGAAGCAGAACATCGCATTGTGTAAGCAAGGAACTTCAAACTGGGATAAAGATCCAGAATGAGACAGGGATGTAGCTGGTTAAGTGGAGAGTATGCGATATCAGGGTCAAGCTGATGGTAAATATATGTCTGAGTATCTCTTTCTTTGTCCAGCTTCATGAAGTAGCATCATAAAGAACATAATATATAGTTCTAGTTGGTTAGTCATGTATGGAAAATCATAAAAGATTCCTCCTGTTTATAACCATGCAGATATCAATACAATGCTGTGAGATGCTGCCTGGGGCTTTAAGGCTTGCAGTTTAAAGGAGTGGAAAATTTAGTAGGCAATCATGTAACCAAAGAATTGTATGCTAGAACACTTGTAGAAGGAATTAATTTAGGAAAGTCTAAACAATAGCTTCTCCTTTTCCATGCATACTATTTTTCCTCTGTGCAATGATGCACTCCCTTTGTAAGCCTCTTTCTCTCCAACCCTGGTTTTTGCATCCTCTTCCACATTTTTTCCAAATTTGTTCCTGAAGAATTGTATTCAAGATGGTAAATAAGCACCTAGTTGATGCCAGGCTTGGGTCTTCTGGCTCTGTCCTGCATGAGAGACACTAAAGCTTCAAATTCATGCAGGACATAGCTCAAGTCCCTTGCAGAGATTTTACCTGGATGGATAATAAAGTCTGCACTGAATTTTATCAGAGCTGGGTTCCCATCAGCACTCATAGGTCAGGGTATATGAGGTGCTGGGACAGAAGTTTTTTCCTCCTTCAGTCACACCGTTAACTGACTTTCAACCAGTACGACTTCCTGGCAAGGATACACTACTCCTTTACATCAACCTTCACGGGACTGATGCAAGTTAACACAGTGTAACTCCCTTGTAGGGATGAATGAAGTCACCCACTGGATCCCAGCAAGCGTCAAGTACTCTCTTACAGAGTTGTAAATTGCTTGCATGGAGCTAAAGTGTATTTGACAGAAGAGTTTTTAATTCATAGAACCAGGCAAGTGATCTACAAGATGATTAAAAACATCCCAGGGGGAAGGCAACTCCCAAAACTGCACTTATATAAAAAGACCAATGTTTAGACCATTTGCCAGATGGTGAGCTGTCATATTTACTCTTCTCAGAGATTAGAGTAGCAATATCAGCATTTAAGCTTTGCCCCTCAGTAAGCAATACATATGTTCCCATATGGACTAAAGTTCAAACAAGAAAATTAAGAAAATCAAGAACGGTTACATTTCATGTACCCACAGTTGTGGTGGACTCTCCATAAAAACACATTTTATAAAAGAAGACTACAGCACAGCCTCAAAAATGGATGACTCCCTTCCTCCTTTCTTTCATATAGGTGAGTCTATTATTCCTCCACTAAATATAAACTGTCTTTGGTACTACTGGTAGCTGAGTAGTATAAACCCTATAGACAGTGAGGATCAAGACATCTAAGATCCTCCACTGAGGGATGAAGAACAACTTGTCTTCTCTACTGCCATTTCTAATAGCCTCAGACATGAGGCACTCTTCAGCCTTTTCAGAGTTTCTGAGTGGTGCACGTTATGCTGGAATAGGCAGCTATTTTTTTCTTCCTTCTGCAGAGCTTTCCTTCTGTGATCAGATTTTAATCTGTCTCGTTTCTAATGAATAACACCACAACGTTGTATTACACAGCTTTCCAGAAAAGGATTGCTACAATATCTCAACTGCCAGGAAAAAGTCAATGTCTTGGCAGGCTCTTTATGAAATATCTAAATTGAATATCTCAGATAATCTTTCTTATTCTCTACCATGTATCTGACAGTCAAGATGGTATCAATAAATCTACTCAAAGCTGGGTAACGTTGTCAGTAGAGGTATCCACATGTTCTGCCTTCTAAATGCCTGTATGTCCACCTGAAGAACTATAGACAAGACTATGACCTTAGCTCTAGAATCACTGATGGTGAAGGTGAACTAGAGGATATCAGCTCACACCATCATAACACGCTGGCAAAACTTGCTGATGTTTGTGTTAGTGTGCATGTCATTTACTCAGATTGAGGCGACATCCAAACTGGTTCATGGCCCAACATTTTAAAATTTAATTAACTTGACTGATAGAATGAGGGACCATATTCAGTCAGTATCCAAAACACCTATTGTATTTGGGAGATCAGATGGAAACTGTTTCACTGAACTGGAATTCATATATCACTTTTTTTTTTTTTTGTCCTAAGTGCAAGGTACAAGAAAGCTGGGAGCAGAAGCATTATTGCTTATACAATTTGCCTGTGCATGCTTAGATTTTTTAAAATATTTAAGTTGATGTACAAATGCATATCCTCCAACATTATTTTCTCTGAATACAAAAACGAGATTTAAAGATATCCTTAAGCCTAAATTTACTTTCCAACTGTCATTCAAAGAGGCTGGAGTCAATGGAGTAAAAATTAAGGTGTTGCTAGGAAAACCAGAAAACATATATTTCTGCAAATCATACCAGATATTTCTGTTTTGTATTGCATAAACATTCATTTCATTAACTTAATGTGTTTACAAAAATAAGAGGTATTTCATGTCTATTTGAAGTACAGCAGGCAGATACCAGTTTACCTATAGTAGGTTTACAACTTGAAGAAAGGAATGAATGTTTTTAGAATTGGATAGCCAAGTTGTGCCTGACATATGTACCTAAGGACAAGCAACCTCATATTCCTGTCAAGAATAAGCAATTGCCTAGCTAATTGCTTATTTATAGTTGCAGTAATTTGTTTTGAAGAAGAAATCAAGAGATAACTTTAATATATTGTTTGTCAGAATCTTCTGGTCTTCCCTATAAAACGAACAGCATATTGTTGTCGTACAGGAAAAAAACCACATGAATATCTGCATTTTTTCTTACTATTACATCATCCATTGGTTAAATAGCTCTGCCTTCAGAATTATTAGTTTTCTGAAGCTAAGGGTTAAAGACCTTGTAAAAAATGTGGACTTCACCAATGACATATTCCAGTGTACTTTCAGCCTCAGATTGGAAATGCAAACTGTCTTAGACTGGATAGACAGAAATTACTTACTATAAATATAAATACCTTATTATGCTTTAAGTATTCAGGCTTGCATTTCTAGAATGTGTGAATAATAAAGCACATGTAGTTTACCGTACTTCGCACATTTTCCAGTTAACTTCAGTAGTGGTCTAGACTTATACAGGTTGAAATCCTTACTTTAATTTTAGTTTTTCAATATCATTCCATTTATTCGGAGCTTTAAAATCTGTTTTACACACATTTAAGTATTTGCAAGATTTTGGCTTTGATTGTCTGTCATGTATTTGATGCCAGAAACAATGTGATGTTCGCAATTTAAGTGCTTTCTCTTGCTGTTCAATCATTTTTAATGCTCATATGCAGTTTAAGATTCATATCTCCTACGTCTAGTTTATTGTTGGTTGCATTGCATGGTAATGCTAAAACAGATTTTTAATTTTATGAGATGCCAGGAACCCAATAAATCATTATAATAAGAGAAGGATGGAAAATTATTCTGCTATCAAATATATTTTTCCTTTTTTCCCCTATAATTCTTATTAAATAATGCAGATGATATACGTAAAGAATTAACTCTAAAAGGTGTAATGAAGCTAATGGAAAGTTGCTCAATGCTTTTGCTACATGGTAATTTACCTTAAAAGGGTTCTGGTTCCGAATCTCAAAAGCTTTCACATGTATATCACCACGACTGGTGCTTTAGGTGCAAACATTAAGCCAGCAACAACTTGCTTTACTAGTGTCTCTATGAGGAAAATATTTACTATATGCATGGACATTCATTAACTTAAGCAGGATGAGACCCTCAAAATGCCAGTTGTTGACCTTATTATGCAAGGGAAAGTAGCAGTATATCATTCGTATGCAAATTTTGTTGAATTTGCTACCTTTATAAGAAAAAAAATACACCAAGTGCTATGACATAATCACCACTTTTTCTTTATTCAAACAGTATCACTTACCTTAAGCTTCTTTACACTTGTGCAAGGATCATTGGAGAAACTCTCAGTATCTGAAATCTCAATGTCTTCACCATACAGGACGCCAGTCAAATCATTCCTCACCTGTCAGAAGTTGAGAAAAAGGCAAACTAGTGAACTGAGACTCAGTGAGGAGGAAGCAGATGGACTATATTTGTCACTGTAATGACAAGCAATGATCTTGACGATGATTTATGCATTCACTTTTTTTTTCGCATTTTGCCTAACATCTGATCAAGGCACTGTTCTTTTACAACCATAATCTACTACCCATGAGCATACTACACAAAGGGCTTTACTACGTATGATGAAAAGTTCACAGCAGGCTCTCACTTTGCACTATGGCAATGGACAACTCTTATGTATTTCCAGTGTTGTTAAGACCAATAGCTTTCTTGTAGCCACTGATGTCTGAGACTCTATAAAGGGAAAAGAAAACTCAGATATTCTCAGTGCCGAGTACTGATTTGAAACCGCTGTCAGCTGGTCCTAGCATGAATCAGCAGAGCTTAGCTTACATCAGTTAGGGATCAGTAAAGCTTAATGAACTCCTCTGTGTCCTCCCCCTTCCTTAGAGCATGCATTTTATCACAGGGAAGCCAGTGATTTGCTTAAAGGTGATACACGCAGCCATGTATCAACAGATTTTCTCACCTGTTTTTTTTATAGTGACAAGACTGTCCTCTTTGAGCTGCCTAATAGCACAAAGAAGCCAGATAACATACAAAGCAGATTTAGGGGGTTTGTCCATATAACTACTTCAAGGTTTTCTGTCTTAATCACTGCTGGTTTTCCTCCAGCCACATAACTGCAAAAACAGAGTTGCACATTACTACTTCTAACAGATGAGCAAAAATAGATAGCTGGATATAACGCGGTTACAGACTGAAATAAAGAGAGTGACACTCTGATCGGAATTTAATAAAATTATGATCACATTCATTGCACTGTGTCTTTTTTATTTGTCTGTTATAGAAGAAATAGGAGAAGCAAATCACAATGTAAAACAGGTATCTCAAAAGCAAACACAGAAAATACAATACATGGAAGAGATACACGTGATATTAAACAGGAAAATTTAGAAATCTGTAAATCATATGCAGATACTTTCCAGTGACCCCCTGTATGGGTCCCTGGAATTACATATTTTAAATCTCCTTCCTAACTCTTCTTTTCCTTGACCTTCTTTGAGAGAGAAGCACAGTCCATTCAAAACAGTCTGAAAATATTTGATACACAGTGACATGGTTAAGTAAGAAAGAGGAAATTGTGTCTGTCCTTCAGGAGTAGGAATTTCTTCATTTGAATTGAAATAATTATGAAGTTTATATAACTGGAAGAGGAAGATATTTAATCCACACAAAGATAAGACCCAGCTATTGCTGAATTTCCTCATGCTTAAGTATACAGCAAAAGCAATGGGATGCAAGGACAAATGAAAGGTCACAGGTGAGACATCTGTATTCTGCCGGCAGCTTTACTTTCAAGACAAACTCATCTCTTCAGTAATCCTCCAGCCTTTCTTTCCTTAATACACATTTGTGAGCATCCTCCCAGTACATGCATGTTAGTGGCTCTGTTGGGTGTTGCTTAAGTCTTTTAGATAACAATACAGTTTTTGGTAAAAAAGAGGAACATTAAAATTATCTTTGCACTTTTGCAAATTTCTTCAAGACAAAGAAGCATAATCTGATTTCTGCAATACAATACTTGCATCAATTGCTCCTCAAGAAGCATTTCACCTTTTTGCTGTTCCCTTCAAGTTGTTTTTGCTGTTTCTTTCCTGACCAGTGAGGTATTTCCTGAAGATCATTATGACACTGGCTACCTCAATTACTTCTTTCATAGCCTCTGCTTCTTCTTATCCCTTTTAGCCATGCTTTAAAATTACTAAGACATATTTTTACATTATAACCTTTTACGATGATTAAAACAAGTGTACATATAGGTAATCTTTTTATTTAAAAATATTTTATTTTACAGAAGCAACAGTCAGAATGGTCAGTTCACCAAGATTTGAGTTATATCCCTCATCCTTTTGTGATGTTATAAGCAATTTTTAAGTGCATTCCCTGAAAATGTATTCACTGACAAAAAATGATCAGTAGTTACTCCTTTTTCTGATAGTATAGTAGTAAGATGAATGATCACTATTTTAGCTCCAGCAATGTCATTAACTTCTCCTTATGATACAGGTCTTTCTTGAAACATGAAAAATTGCTTTTCTGAAACAAACCATCAGTGATAACATAAGAAAATAGACTTCTCTTGATGATAGTTTACCTACCTGTTATGAAAGTTCACTAAAACTATCATATGTTACTTAGAAAAATTAAAATATTTCTTAGCTAAAAAATTTTTCTTCTTCCAAAGGCATACGTGTCATATGCTTCCACCCTATACTATCCTCCTTTCTTCTGTAAATTAAGAATTATTTTTTAGTCTCAGAGAGACTACATTAACATTACTCAACTGATCTGAGTAGAAAACAGCCAATTCACCAATTACTGTTTAGTCAAATTAGACCATTATTAACATGAAAAATATATTTTTTAAATGCACATTAAATATTATTAAATGCACGTTAAATATTATTAAAATAGACTAAATATTAACTATTAACTATAGATAGGCTTCAGTGGAGGGCACAAGGCTGACACCTGATTATAAAAATTACGCTCCAGAGTATCTACTGACTTGCTGTGATCCCTTCAGAACTTGTTCGTGAACTCTGCAAAAGAGGTACTCAATTGCATATGAAATTTTTTTCTGAACAACAATAGGAATTTTTCCAGAGCAGTACTTATTTAAATTCAGCTTCTGAGGAACTTCTTGACACCCCTCTGCCCCATCTGCTAGAAGCTCAATACTGTGAGGCTTGCAAAGATCTCAGACTTTTCATTGAACTACTGATTAACCTCCCAAAAGACACACCTTATTAGATTTGGTGCCAGAGAAGCTGGAAACCTTTTCCCTTAACTGTCACAATCAGATATTGGATGTTTTTCAGATGCATCTGTTGTGGAGATTTTGCCAAAAGAAGAGTGTTTCTTTCCCATTATCACAACAAGATATTAGGAGCTTTATAAGAATTTACAACTTCTACATTGTTTTCTAGAAGACAATGTTTTCTTCCCCGTTCAGTGCTATGACCACTACTCTGATACATGTCATCTTGTGCCTGGTCTGGTGGTATTTTCACTACATTTTTCAGTCTTTGTTTCCTATTTCCACACTTGTTTTTCCATCATCCTCAGGTTCTTATTTCTTTCCAAATATTTCACAGAGTTGAAAATTTTGGTTTTCTTCCTATAGAAGCTCTTAACTTCTTTCAAATAAATTTAACCACGGAATCTTCTGATTTGGTTTTTAGTCCAACATCAGAATTTACAAAGCCTCACCTCCAGTTCTAGAGCTGCCAATTCCTGTAGCAATTTTGGATTCAATTTGTGAAACACAGAATACAAAATGATGCGTGTTTTGTTTTAGCAGATGCATGCAGTCCTGAAAGCACATCACCAGTGGCACAAGCAGTTTAGAGCTCAGCAGTAATTGTTTCATTCTGCCAACTCTGAGTAAAGAAAATTCTAAACTACTATACTTGTGCTTCTTTATTGTGTAGAATGGGATAATTTCAATTGGAGGAAACTCCTGTAGAAAGTTGTAACAAAACTGCATTAAGCTCTGGTGAGCATCTGCAGTTCCTGAGTAAATCTTGCACTGACTTAGAATACAGAAGTAGTGTAATTCCATGTGGTTTTAGTCCCTTGATAACAATTTAATGAAGGTTGTAGCTCTGTGTCTGTTTATATGAATTTTACCCACTTTAAAGACACCAACTTTTCGTTTTCCCAAAATGGGAATTACCAGACCTGATTATCAATAAACCTGGAAGGTTTCACAAACCACTGTGAGAGACCTTCACAGTAGAAAACCAGCACTTTTATACTGCTCTGCATACAAAGCTAGATGAAATCAGTATTATCACCATACTATATATTTAATAGATCTATGTGTGGCCAACCTCAAAAAATTATTGGGGTGAAAACACGCTTACCCAGGAGCAAGCTCCAGAAAATGAAGGGTTTTTTATCATGGGTAAGGGATGCAGTTGCAGGAAGAAAAGGTTGGCCTTTGTGCTTGAGGCACAAGTGAAGATGGGATGCAAGAGAACTGGCTTTTACCCCTCATTCCGCCAGAGCTGTTCTGTGATACAGCTCATATGAGCAAAATAAGATTTTAAAGTTTGCTACCAAGTCTGGATGTATATTTTTTAATATGAAGTGGATGGCAGCAGTACTTGCCTACCTCATAGCTGTTGTATCAAATTCTGTGATGTTTGAAAGGCAAACAACAAAGTCCCTGACCCTGCACCTGCAAAGGAAGAAATACAGGGGTTTTGTGGAGCCAAGAAACTTGCATTGCCAAGGAAAAAAATAATTTTTTTAATCTCTAGCAAACTGAGAATGTAGATAAAATGACTAAATGAACTGTAAAAAAAAAAACAACAAAAAAAAAACATATATATATATATAGAGAGAGAGACAAATCCAAACTGCAACACTGTCATGGTCTGTATAAGGAAGGATGGCTGTAGGTTTAAGGAAAGGAAACAAATGTTGGGGAGCAGCATGGCCTGGCTACTCCCTAAGGAAGAGGAACATGGGTGCAATTAACACAGCCCCTGGACCAGGGACCTCACCAGCCAGCACTCCAGAGTGTTGGAGAAAGCAGCCAGTTTCAGCCATGAGGCTACACCTCCAGGCAAGTTTACAGCAGTAAGGGAGGTCCAGAGTAAAGCTGGGAAGTCCATCCATGAGTCTAGGACAAGATCAGGTCTGATGACAATAAACAAGATCAGATATGGTCCTGTGATTGCTGGCCAGGTTCATACCAACAAGACAGGTCTGATGACAAGCCAGGAAATGGGTCCAAACCAAGAGGGTCCATGTCAGGCATGGCTGAGATGGAGAGAGAGAGACCAGCACTCCCAGAGCATCACTGAGGCAGGGACTAACAGCACTGGGCTGAGCTTAAACAGGGTCCAGGGTCATGGAGGGGAGGCAGCCTTGGTGGGCTGGTCAGAGGAAGAAAGGGCTTTTGGTGCTCTCAGAGCCCTGACACTGAAGTTCAGTGAGTGGAATGTTTTTTTTACATCCTATATGATCTCTGTATAATGATTCTCTGGGGACCATCTATAAATGACCCCATACCTCACAAGGATACAAAAGTTGCTCATACACAGATTTTGTTTTAGGTGAACAGCTATTGCTCACTTCAGTAGGATTCTTAGTGCAAGCACCTCCTCACCAGTAGTAAATAGCTAGCATCCATTGACCACAGTATTTCATTTTCATCAAGCCAATTTTATCCCTTTCCCCCAGGAAAATAGTAAAGAAAGGCAATATTCCTGACAAATTGTCAATCTAATGATGGCAGTTTGGATTCAGGGGTCTCCACTGATTCACAGCTCAAACTAGGTATACGTTTAAAGGCACAGTTTGCTCATGTAATCCTAACTCTGTCAGCTATAAAATAAATTTAATAATTTTTAGATAAATCATACTACTTTGCTTCTAACAGATATTTCTGATGACCTTTTGGTTCACTAAAGCTGCATGTAAGTACTGCAAGCTAAATCCTTGTTGTTCAGGGCAGTCTAATCCTACCAGATGTTGATCATAAGAGACTCCTAATGAATGAGAACAGGTCAGACCAGATGGATTATACAGTCAGATATTTTACTAAGATTTCCTGCTGCGAGATTTATACTGTGTACTTTAAAATGTACCATAGGAGTTTCAGTGCAGAGATAAAAATACATGTGTACAAAACAAATACATGAATTATAAGAAAAAATATTTCCTCATTACATGGACAAAACAAATTGTGAGTAACTGCAAAGGACAGATTACGATTTCTGGGACTAGTAAAGATAGAGAGATCTCACCATGTATGATGCATTACAAGCAAACATAACTATCCCTATTTTCATTCCATTGGAACAAACACATTATTCACATTTAGAGGCTTAGAAGCACTGAGTGAAACTTTAGAGAAATACCGTATCTGGATAAGAGAAATTGTGTCATACTAAATACTGACACTTGTCATAGCCCTTAGATACAGAAGAAAATTGAGGTATACTTTCATTTGGGATTACAAAAATGAAAGAGGAAGTAGAATCTTACTTTGAGCAGAAAGACAGCAGAAAACAGAAGATAAAGCATAGATAAGAACAGATAAACCAAAAGGAAACAGTAAAATATTATTTTAGTTATTAGGAAAGAGTCCCATTTACAGTAAAATTAAAAAACTAAACATATTTTAATGCATAAAGGACAAATAAAACCAGAGATGCATTGGATTTCCTTTTTTTCATTCAAAACAAATCAGCTATTTTTTAAAAATCACATACTATATGTGTTTTTCAGGGTGAGTAAAAGAGAAGAAGAAACCCTGGGATATTGGGTTTTTACTTGAAAAAACTGTCAATACAGGCTTTCAAGAAAAACATTACTTTTTAAATTAAATTAGGAAACTAGCACATGGATCTAATGTGGAAACAAATGTAATCAATGCAACTCTTGCTTGCAAGAAGTGCCTGAGTGTTTCAGACAGTGTTTTGGACTAGAGCAATAACAATAACACTAACAAATAGAATAAAAGTAGGATATTGTATTATTTTATATACATATACCTACTTTTTCTAGTTAAAAATGCTAATTTTCCACTTTTCTGCCTGGTATGTCAATGTGGTAAAGATGATTTCACAGAAAACGTACATATGCATGACTACTACACAGATCATACCTATTTAAACATAAACCTTTATAAAGTCCCATATAAAATGCTCTAATTTCCTCCCAAAGTCTCTAAACGAGAAAAACTTCCTCCTCATGTTTTTTGGTCACAGAAGCTAAACATAGTAATGAACTCTGATGTTAAAGCTAATAGTTGTGTGTAAAAAGATTTAATAGGAATTTAGTGTTCTTTTAGTGGGGCAGTGTTTATTAGAAGCTTTTAAGGTGACTTACAAACAGTTTGAGTTAGAAAATGATTTCTCTGCAACACAAAGATAAAATCAATCCATCTTATCAAGAAGTTGAGCACTTGCTATCAGGTATTCAAAGATGCCAGCATATGACACTGAAATAAAAATTTAGCCAGGAAAAAGAAACTGGGATCTGCACAATGACAAAGTATGAACAGATTAAATTTCACTTAATCTATCTACAAGCATGTTAAGGGCCTGCACAATAGATTCAGCAGGACTTCGAGCAGTCTGAAGAAATAAACTCTCCTTAATAACACCGGATGCTAAGACAAGTAAACACACAACTCAGTAGTAAGTCTCATGCTATCATAGAAAAAAAAGAATAAATCACATCTTAGAAAACTAATGAATTTCTTCTGAAGCACAGACTACTATATCACCCTCGAAAACACTTCTGTAGTAGTTTTCATGTAGCAAATTGATTACTGAACAAAAGAATTAGAGACTCAACATCTGATTACATTACTACAGCTGGACAACGTACAGTACACATTAGTAATTCTTACATATGCACACATGTCAAACATTTATTACTCCAAGCCCATTTACTAAAACAGTTCTGAGCAGGATTCATTGAGAGGGATAATTCAAACAAAGTGACATGAACAATAATTACATATTGTTTAAGAAAATGTTATCAGCGCCAAAAAGGCCATGATTTATAATTACAAAAGGAAGCATAAAATTCTCCTTGATTAAGCAGAATGAAAGCAGCAGTAACATTTACACGTTTACAATCTCTCCATCCATGATGGATGAAATATTTTTTATTCCAACACTAACTAGGAAAGAAGTTACATGGGTACTGCCAAAGTTAAGATAAATAGGCATTTCTAAGGAATGAGTGATCTCATCCATAAATAGATGTCTACAGCAGGTGAGATAAATTGCACCCTGGAACTGCCCCTCTCATTTCTCCATTAACTATAAATGTTGCTTAGATAACCCTCAGATACAAGTTATAGACAGCTGAACTGCAGCTGAATCCCAGGTCTCAAAATCTAACCCTGTCTCAAAATGGTGTTCCAATACTGGTAGCATCTCCTGAAACTTAGAAACCCCAAAGATCCCTTATATATTTTTCTTAAGGGGTGGTTCCTGTAACTGATTGGGACATTGGAGGGAGGTGCCGCACCTCAGATTCCGTTTGGGGGCGTGGTCTGGGACCGCATCCCTTGGTGGGGGGACCCGGGACATCTAGGGGGTGGATCACGACACCCTCATAAAATGTTCTCAGGACAAGGTCAGAGGAGTGGGTTACATCCCTGCATCCTTTCTCAATCTGACCTCCCAGCCGCCAAGGGAGAACACACAGGTTCTTGTACTTCTTGGCTGGTAGAGGAGGTTTGTACAAACCATGGGTTTTGTGAAAAGCTTCGAAGTCTTTATCTATCTGGGATTTTTTATTTCAGAAAACCTGGGCCAAGGTTGAAGCTTTACTGTGCATGCAGTTGCTGTACTGAAGCTATAGTTATTTACTAATGGTTTAATTGTATCAGTCTCAGGGGACTATGTCAACATTTATGAAAACCTCTGTATCCAGAAATAAATCTTGTTATCAACTGAAAACAGTGAATACAAGTCTCAGTGGGAAACTAAAAAGAAATAAATGTTTATCTAACATAAAAATTGGATGACATTTTGATGAAGGGGAGATTATAGAAAACATACCTGTGAGAATGTAGATGATATTAAATTATTACTGTTTCAATAATTATCCAAAATAGCTATCCTTATTCCACAGAGTTCCTAAATGTGGAAAAGCCAGCAATATCAAACTAAGATTTAATTCTATTCGATGCCTGAGCTATGGGAATAGTTGTCCTCATTGCAGTACACTGGCATGTTTGGGCTTCAGGCTTTTCAGGAGTGGAGGGATGGGTTTGCTTAACATTTGAGAACAGTTTAATATAGCACTTTATTAACTTACTTTCCACTTGGCAATGCATTGCTCAAAACAGTTTTGTTTAGATCAACTTTGTAAAGAAAACCCTGTGGTTTAAACTTTATATGCCTATACTTTTTCTTCCAGGTATAAAGGGGAAAACACACACCACTTCACGAATATGAGATCATGTTGCACCAAATGATAATGCTAATATAAAGAGGTATGAAAATTTGACTATACAAACTGTGCTTCAGCCCCATGTTACTTCCTGCTGGAAAAATACAGAAGTTACTTTCTATCTCTTCTCACCCAAACAGGTTCTGCTACATTAAAGAACTAAATTAGATGCTAACGGAAGTGATATTACTAAGCAGAGATACGTAATCAGGAGATCTAAAAAAAAAAAATTTTCCTCTTTTGCTCCACTGTGTATCATTTACATTCAAAGAACTTTTTTTCACTTGCACAAGTCTATTAAATTGCGCCATCCTGTTCTTTTTTCCTAAGACTGGAATTTTGCAGCACATTGTACCGACTGTTATTTTAATCCATTTGTGGGACCCAACAAACCAGCAGCAGCTCAGACTTTCCAAAGCAGGAGCATGAATTGGGCTACAATTGTTGGCATCAAAAGTTTGCATTCACTCATCTGCACTGGAGGAACTGAGGAGCTATGAAGACATGAACAACTGAGATACTGTCAGTGTTAGACAAAAATCTATTTCCTTCTTACTTGGAGGTGGTGGAGTCACCATCCCTGGAGCTGTTTAAAAAACAAGTGGATGTAGCACTTGAGGCTGTGGTCTAGTGCCTAGAGAGATGTTGGGATGGAGGTTGGACTTGATGATCCTGGAGGTCCTTTCCAACCATAATGATTCTATGATTCTACTCTGTGATTCTATGAGCCAGTGCTGACCATGACCATAATGATTCTATGATTCTACTCTGTGATTCTATGAGCCAGTGCTGACCATGACCATACATATGTGTGTCCTTAATGCTAATAACATATTTGAAGCACAAAGTCTTGAATATTGTGCCCAAATCAGAGGATTCACTATCAAGTCATGTAAAGAAAAAGATGCCAAATAGCAATGACTAGGGAATAAAATCAAAATGTGAAAGGATTTTTGAAGTACAGTCACTTTATGTTACAGACTTGTAGGTACCCATTGGAAAATTGGAGCGTTAAGAAACAAGACACAGTCCAACCCGGAAGAGCATTGTGCAACTTCAAAATTATCTTATATCCCTTCCTCAGTTATTGCTGATCGGCTCAGTAAGATAAACCTGCTGCCTTTCAGGAGGCACAAAGGAAGCAAAACCTCCAGGAGTTATGGTGCACCTGAACAACAGTATCAACAAGCTCCTGAGGGAAATAGAAAGAAGTGTCTCCAGCTAGAGAAGATTTAAAACTCCGCTGAAACATGTGTTTCACATTCAAGCTTTTCCTGTGAATTACAGTTAGCTGTTCTCAGTATACCAAAGAAATATGAGGAAGTCTTAAAGTCTTAAACTGAATGGGGGGATTATATTCATTAGTACTGTGCCACAGAGCTCTAAATCCCTGAGGATGAGCAATACGTTCCCGCATATGTGACAATTACCATAGAGATTTGAGGTGCCTCTTTGCTAGTCATGATGTGGCACTAAAAGCATCCAGCAGAAGACATTACATTATTGAGACAACTTTTGTCTTTCTGCGGTGATCAAGGTGGCTGCAGATTTCTTTCAGAGAAAATGAGCTGGCCTTCAGATGTGTGAAATGCTGAGGCCTTGTGCTGTCAGTTAATTTGAAAACAAAGTGTCAGTCACCATCAGCAGGGTGGCAGCAAGACCTGCTCAGCTGGGAGAGCCGCTCTTGTACTGCCTGCTGCGCTCGTGGGAAACCGCAAGTGGGTAGTGCATTTTGTGCTTTCTGTCCTTAAATAAGGCCTCCTCTCCCTGCTACGCAATCGGCCTCTCCAGTCACAACCACAGGCAGGACCACACCACCGGCTGTACATCAGCCAGCTGGAGCCTGCCAGCAGGCAGGCTTTCCACACAGCCACACTGTCGGTGATCACCATCCCCGCACAGGGAGATGTTGCAGAAGATGCTCCTGCTTTGAGCCCAGCAAAGCTGTGCTGTGGTGGGAAGCTGTAATGCACAAGCACAAGGCTTTTCTGGGCAGCCCCCAGCATCACTGGCTGCCAAGGCAGCCAGTTCCTCCCATCAGGCTCAGCTGGCAGCATCCCATTGTAGTGGTGCAGACCCTTTGCTGCTGTGGTCTTCCTCCTGGCCAGCAGCCCTCAGGGTCACTGTAAATGAAGTTGCTTTGGCCAAAGATAAGATATTCCCACTGGGAATGTATTCCTATGCAATGCAAGGGCAGCCAGGGGTGCATTTTGCTGGTGGCAGAGCACGGTTTGTCCTGTCACTAGCTCTGCCATGGAGCAAGGGATGCCGGTTTGCCCCATGCTCACTGCAACAAGCACAGCATGCCTGGGAGCCGCATTGGCAGGAGGTCTGAGCCTCCCCGCCCTCTTGCACCTCATAGTGAGGCCTGGGAGCCAGCCCTCCCCTTGCCTGCCTTTTCTGCCTGCTAAAAATGAACACACCATATGCTATACCCTTGTAGCTCATCTCCCTTTTAATTAGATTTCCTGTCTTACGCTGACAATTACCACTGCAGGGCTGTGGCCTCATGGCGGTGGTGTGAAAGGATAAGCAGAAAACACCATGCAGCTCCAGGTTAATGCTCAGATGGATGCCCTGTCAGAAAAACAGCTGGGAATATCATTCGGAAGCAGTTCACCCAGGAACTGTTGTCAGCTAACAGACTCCTCTTCTACTTTTAGCCCCTCAGACCTCTGCCCTCCATCTGGACAAGCAAGGAGATATATGACTCTAGCTTCAGCTGAAGCACTTCCACACTGGGGTGGGAATGGGATGGGTGTGCTTCCCTTGCACATGTCCAACAGCCAAGAGGGACCAGGCATTCACAGCACATGCAGCACTGAGGACAAGAAGGCTCCACTCCACTAAATGTAGCCAGACCCTCCGAGCGCCTGAGAAAGCCCAGCCCCAGCAATCTCCACCTGTCCCAACACCACCAGCCGCATGTGTGCTGGGACAAAGAGGCATGCTGGAAACCTTGGAGGAGTCTGGTGAAGAAGGAGCCTGACTCACCACCGCAGCTCGTAATAGTCCTAACGGCAGTAATAGAGAGCACAAGGGAAATAGGACAGTGAAAATAAATAGCTCTGCTCTGGAGGAAATTTTGAACATTTTAGAGCTTGCAGCTGGGCAGCTCTTCTAGAAAACATTTTAATACAGGGAATTAAATGCTTTTCTTGAAAGCCTGCACTAAAACTGGATCTCTCGAGTGAGAGGATGCATCCTTCGGGCAGTAATTTGCTGATGCTATTGAAAAAGTGTTGAGGTGCATCACGTACAGCCTTTCTCAGCCTCTCGGTCCTTTCAGATTTTATGCTCCACACTGTAGCGATGGACTTACTCACTGTTTTTGCAGCTTGTAACACAGTGGTACCATACTGGCTCCTTGATGTTAGAACATAGACAAACCCTTGCTGCAGCATCACTTCTACACTAATGTGGAAATTTCATTCCAAGGGGTAATCAGTCCAGCCTCAAATATTCTGTTTTATCAGGTTACTCCCCTTTGGAAAAACTTTCCCCTTCCATAACAAACAGGCATTTCAAACACAAGCCCATCTTGCTAACAGAAGAAGGTGTGCTAGGCTTCTTTCCATTTTTTCACTATGCAATACTGGATTTGCCATCCAGGCAGCCATATGTGCAAGTCCTTGCAGCTTTTCCAAGAGGAGCAGGGTTTCTCACATACATGGTGTACAATACCTACAGAACCTACAATTTTAAGTAAACAGATCTTTGTGACAGGGATGTGAAATGGTGGTGGTAAATTGGCTGCATGGTCTAAGGGTCACTTAGGACCTGAAGATCTTTTGCTTAGAGATTGTCACCACTCCGGGCTGCACTTCCATGACTCACTCTGCAAACCAACCTCATTGCCACAGCCAGGAGGAAATGATTCATAAATACTGACCTTTCCCCTTGCTACCCCTGCAAAATGAGGTCTCTGTATAAGCACTCATGGAGCTGGAGCCATGGGAATTACAACTAGATAAACCATCCACTGACAACATCACGCAACCGTCTCCCTGCCTGTGCTAATGGTGGAGATGTTTGCTGTGAGGTGGGCACACTCACAGAACAGATCTGGGGCAAAACAGAACAATTAGGGGGGGAGAAGGTGAGTCAGAACAGAGGCGGCCAAGAGGGAAGGGTCAGAGCTGGATGAAACCCCTTTGTCTTCTCTTTGTAGATACTGTGAAGTCCGTGTGTCACAGAAAAATAGACACACTTAAGAGTTAATAAAACCAATATCCTTCATGCCACACACTTTGTGGGATTTACAGTAGCAGACCAGCAGTCATTAAAGAATAATGCTACTTTGTTATTATTTGCAACATTCTCCAGACATAGAATGCCCAGTCCTTTACAGCCAGCCTGCTGTTGATATGTTGCACAGACACAAGGTGACGAAGGGTTGTGACTCAAAGTGGTCTCTACCTGTGCGCTGTCTCCAGGGATGAGTGCAGCAGATGGGAGGCAAACATCATGGGGAAGGACACATTCCTCTTTGTCTCCTTTATGAACCACCCTCATGACCTAGGTGGTCCTTACTGCTTCCAGGCAGACCTTCCATGGAGATTTCCCAGTTTAAATTTCCAATCATCTATTTCAGTACAAATACAAAGACAACCAAAATGAGCCAGGCTTTTATCTTCTTTATCATACCCTGTCGGGCTTGACCTCTGCCCAGCAGAGTGGTGTTCTCAGGGCTTGCACCATGCCTCATACACCTATAACCAGAAACAGCTAATTAAACTGGCAGGAATGTCACTACGACCTGGCAAAAGAGACTTGCTCCTTAATTTTAAATCTGTACTTCCATGAGGAGCTGCCACGGATGAAGACAGTAATGGCAAACCATTCAATCTCCTTTAGCAACAGCTGCCTCTAATGACTAAGTGTCTAGGTATGAGTTGCTCTTCACATAGCACATGTAATGGACCCTCTACCTTTGGATGTCATGATTGCAGATGGGGAGTATAACAGCCAATGTGTGCTTGCAAGGGAAGTCCTTAGAGGTGCGAATTTTCTTCAAGCTGAAGCACTAGGACTGAACCCAGCTCTGGTACATGGCTGTGGCTAGCCTGCAGTGGGGTGAGCAGCTGGTCTCCAGCATGACAGGCTGCTGTGGGCACTGCTGTGCCAGGGTTTGAGGTGGCAGCTGCCCACACAGCACCTTCTTGCCATGCTCCCAGGCAGCCAGCTCCCTGACCGACCAGCCCCACAGCCACCGACGACGACGTGGGGACAGAGACTTGCAACAAGGACAGGGCGTGTAGGACCACGGGGAAACCTCACCCCACGTGAAGGTGGATTAAGCACCTGCTCCTGCTTCCAGCGCCCCATGATGAATTTGGACGGTCACTTGTTTCCCCCAGCATTGGCAACGGCTTTGCAAAGGAGGTGGTGGCTGTGAAACCACCCGAAGTGCGTGGGGTGCTGGCTGCCCAGGTGCAGGCAGCTGCCTGGCAGAGCATCCCCGGGGCAGCTGTGTGGGGGTACGGTGCTGCCCCCTCCATGGGCCTGCTCCCCAGGAAGCAGCTGCCCTGCACAGCTCTCCTCACAGCCTGCCTGGAACAGCATGTCAGGGCTTGCAGGTAGCCCCGGGGATAGACAGCATAAACATGACCCTGGTAGCAGGGGCTGGCTCAGAGGCAGGGTGAGCAACAGAGGAGAAGACAGCTCAGTAATTATTTATACTGTGCAGAGAAAAGACTTATTAGGCAGCTGTTGGCAAGCAAGCGGAGGCACCAAGATGAGCCAGGCTTCGCAGTTTAAGAGCAGCTCTGGGGAACAAGCGATGGAGAGCAGTGTTTTAGGCTCTTGGTGCCTTAGTGCACCCAGCTCTGCCACCTTCCCCTCCGCTACCCTCGAGAAGTATGTTCCCAGCTGCAGCATCCCACTGCACCATCCAGCAGCATCACTGAAGCCTGCCAGGTGAAGGAGGCCAGCAGGGCTGGAGCTGGGGTACAGGCAGCCTGAGAAGCCCAGGTAGGGACAAACAGCCCCTTTCAGGCATGGTGCTTGGGGCAGATGTGAGTGCCTTCTCCCAGGGGCTTCATGAGCAGACCCCTGGGCTTCACATCTGCATGCCTGCTGCTGCACAGGGCAGCTTTGCAACACAGAAGCAAACAGGCTTGAGCAGGGATGAGGCTACACCACAGTCAGGAAGCTGGGGAACCAATTCCCAGCCTTGGGGCAAATTTTGAGCAGGTATCGGCACATCAGGATTTGCACAAGTTTCACCTGAGCAGGAGCAGCTTGGGTCTGTTGTTGCAAACTGCCTCTTCCCTTTGGTACGTGCCCTCTCCTAGGATGCTATCTAATGCTGCCACGCTTGCATCATGAGAAAGGTGGCAGAATTTAATTATTAATGAGCAACACCTATTTTGTTACCACTGACCATTTTTGAATTCCCGAAGACACTCAGGAAAGTGGA
The DNA here is from genome assembly GCA_033124195.1 of Coracias cyanogaster. Lineage (NCBI taxonomy): Eukaryota > Metazoa > Chordata > Aves > Coraciiformes > Coraciidae > Coracias > Coracias cyanogaster. The sequence continues at coordinate 58,655 of JAVSBS010024318.1, forward strand.
GCTGTGTCAAAATGGCTGCTACAAATGTAGGCCCAGGCCAGATGTTCCTTCAAGTGGAGCATGACATACAACTGGGGACCATGTGTCAAACAAACTCTTTCTTCAACATCTAAACAAGAACTGGAGTTTCTTCTGGGAACTATATGACTCAATTTTCAGAAATCATCCCATCAGAGGGTGAATACTTGAATATCTTATTCTTTTCTGTTTTGGTGCCTGCCTCTCCTTCTCCCAATAACCAAGAAGACAAAGCAAATTATGACAAATGCAACTGAATTATTTTCAGAAGTCTCCTTCATATTGGCAATTGAATAGGATCCCAAACTTCCCATTTTAATCCCAGACTTTCTAAAGGGTCATATTTTTTGCTGAAGTCAGTTACATCTTGTCACAGATTTCAGCAGTGGCATAATTTAATCTCTAGAGCTTCATTCTTTATTTTCCTGAATGTCCCATTGACTTTTGCTGTTCCTTCTAAATTTTTTGAAAGATTTAATCAGTGCTTTTAGAGCGGCAAAGGCAGCTGCTCCAGAACGGTGTTCACTCTGGCTCAGAGTGGTGTCTGTGAGGTTGAGTAGCGTTCAGTTGAGGAAAGCTGGGTCTGGTCTTTGCTAAAGCTTTCACCAGCATGTTTTGAAGTCTATTAAATACGGGCATGGTATGGGGAGAGGCAGGGAGAGGTCCTGGTGTCCCATATCCTCAAGATCTTTACACGAAGCTGCTTCTCTTGAGGTCACCATGTTTCTTAAGCCATTTCACCAATGTGTTGCTCCCGCTGAAGGACTGAGGCTCTCCATATGCCATCGGGTAATGTTTAGGCTGAAGGGCAAATGTTAAAGTATGGTGTACCCTTCCCTCTGGAACAGCCTGCATGATTAGGAGATCATATTGCCAAGGAGGCCACACAGTTAATCAGAGGAATGGGTGTGAATTACACAGCCTCCTCCACTGTTTGCTTTCCATCGACACGCATAATGACTGCCAGCAGCAAATCCATCCTCTGCAGAAAAGCCTTGCAGAGTGCCAGGGGACCACAGAGGAGGAATCTGAACTATTTCTCAATATCTCCATCAGGGACTCATCCCCTTCATGAACCCTTGAGCTCTGGTGCCTGCCAGGGAGCCCTCAAAGTTCCACCACTCCCATAACCAGCCCTGTGGTGGCACACATTTCCACTTCTGCACGTGCCTCCATACACACAGGCTTTAATTCTGTAAGCAGAGCAGTCTCCAGAGCTTTACAATCCTCAGATATGAAAAATTCTAGTAAAAAACACTCCCCGTGTACTGAGCTGAAAGAGGTAGGTATATGACAACTTCTTGAGGGTGGGCAGTTATTGAATATGTCTGGCTGCTCAATAGACTATTTTTTTCCTCATTCCTGGCACTTCAGTTGCACACATCCCTGTGAACATGAAGGATTTGTACACCCTGAGTAGGTGGCATGCAAACCTGGGGGCTGGAGGTCTCTTTGAAGCTGCTGACAAACTTAGGAGTTGGAGGAGGGAGGGAAAGCATACCAAAATTGAGCTTTCCTCTTCAAAAAGCCGTTAATGGATGGGAAGGGAGAACAGTGACAGGGTTCATAAAAGCTGAGGGCAGCAATTAAAATAGCTAACTGCAGTTCTGAGCTATTTAGCCCACTGACATTGTAGCATCTATAGAAACACCATTAAACAGACCAACAGCAGTGAATTGGAGATAACAGCTTTCTACTGTCATGTAGTCAACATCTTGGATTTAAAAAGAGCCGTATCCTGGTGCCTTTGTGTACAGGGGTGTGACTCAGGAAGGCCTCTAAATCTGGGCTAACCCTGCCAGCTCCAGAAAAAGCCATGCTGTTGGGAGATAAGCACCTGCATAAGAACCATGCTGAACAAGGTCCTGGCCTTCTGACATGCATTTCTCCATGAACCAGGAATTCTTTAGGTTATAAAAGCATTTTTCTGTTCCAAATGGTACATACAAACTTTGCCTCCCTGAGCCTGCCTCTTCCAGGCTGTGGGTCAGGGAGCCACAGGATTTTACGGCAGCTATGTAAAGTCAAGTGTAAAGAAAGGCCACAAGGCATAGGACTGGAAGACTTGTCAAGAGTATCACATAAATAAGCCATTTTTGGATCCATCCTTGCTTTCAGTCCACCTTAACTGGTGCCTGCAGCAGAAACACAGTAATGACGGTGGCAAAGGCAAACCAGATTTCACCTTAATCAATCACATGCAGGAAGCAACATTAGTAGCTATGAGAGGGGAAGCCCAGTCCCTTCTCCTTAACGTCTGCACATGCTTCTCAATGACTGCAGCAAAGGTGTGGTAATAAAATAAAAAATAAATAATAAATAATTTTAAAAAAAGTCACCCCTGAAGGATATCAGTGTAAGATTGCCACTGTAGGGCTTTGCCTACCAAGTACCCCTGGGGACGCTTGGGGCAGGCTGTGACAGCTGAGTGAAAAGCAAGCCCCCAGATATGCCAGAGTTTCATTTTACAAGGGCAAGCTGCTATCGTGGCTGTGTACAGACTGAGCAGAGGACATACCTGTGGCTGCTCAAGGGCTACCATATCCTTACAAGGCACTAGCCTCATCAGTAAGGCACACAAAATCAATGGCGAAACAGCTGCTGGCATCATGGCTTGCAAACCTCTTCCCCTAAATGCTGTGTGCTAAACTCAGAGATGAAGGAGGGAAAAAAGAGGGCTGGAGAAAGACTAAGCATATCCAGAGCTCAGCAAAACTAAATTACTTCTCCCAAATTCAGCTTGATTTAAGGTTTCAACTCCGTTTTGAGTGAATGCTTTGAAAAAAAATCCTTAAGTGAATGCTCTGAAAATTAACCGTTAAATTTGCTCAGATTCAGTTTAATTCAAACATTAGGAAATCAAAGCCAGCAAAATGATCTTTGTAGCCATGCCAGCTTTGCAGATATATATAATGGTTCTTTTTATGCAAGCTTTGCATTGTGTTAGATACCTGTTGTGGCCCAGAACAACAATTAAATACTACATTACAGCTAGCTGCATAAGCACTTACCCTTGCTCACTGAACTTCAGCAGCAAAAAGAGATTGCTGCAGACTTCCAGCTAACAGGAAAATGACCAAATTGTTTAGAATTACTTTTGGGAAAACCAAATATCATTTGGTAGGTGGCTCTGAGGCTGAAACATGCAGAAGTAGGGAAAACCTAGGAAGAAAAAAAGACTCAAATCCTGCAAATGAGGGTGTCAGGCATGGGAACTATACTCCACATCTGGGCTGGCTAGCAAGGCACTGGGCAAGGGGACTTCTGTTCTTGAGATACAACCAAAAAGTTTACCTTGCACATTCAAGTCAGAGCACCTTCACCCTAGCCCTAATTCAAGACAGGTCAGCAGAGCTGTTTCTGAGGTTATTAACACCAGAATTGCAGGGCTGAAGGTGTTTTGGAGACTCCCATTAAAGCTTTCTGGAGAAGCCCTTGTTCAGCTGCTCATTCTCCATGCTAGCATCCACACAACTGTAGTGAGAAACACCAGTGCTGATGAAGCTACCACGGCATGGCACAGCCATGGAGGACTAGTGAGCACCTTTAAGACCTTTTACGACAAAGCTCACTCCTCTTCTGTGTGCACAGAGGCCTTCAGAGCAGGAGTCACCCAGGAAGCCTTCTCTGATCAGACATAACCAGCAACAGATGATCTCCAAGACCTCCCGGTTGCCTGCCCTGAATCACACCAAGGAGGCACCTCCCTCCTAGATGACTAAGGACGATGGGGAGGGTGGCAGGGAACCGATCACCCCATAGCTGCAGTTTCATAACACGAGACGTCTGTGCGCCATGACTGTGAGCTTCTTAAGCCCTCAGGAAAACACAGAGGAACAGTTTCCAAATTGTTTGGGAGTGATTGTAGCAGCTTCCCTGGGGCGGCAGTGAAGCGCTCCTTTGCAGCAGCTGCCCAACTCTCTCTGGGCTAATTCTTAAACACAGGAGTGGGCCTGTGGATTAGCTGCAGGAATGATCTCAGTTTCATCCTAGACGTATCCGCCCAGTGAATGGTCATCCTCCTGCTTATGCAAGCCACTGTCTTTTCTCTAACAACAAGAACAGGGGCAAAGAATGGCTTATTGTTGATACCTACCACAATTTTATAATGTCTTACTGCCCTCTCAGCCATCAGATACCCTTCTCTTGTCGCACCCAACCACTCAGCCTGTGCCTGCAGAGTCACAGCAGCCACTTTGGGCTCTGCCGATTCACAGGTCTGACTCCACCTCTGCTAAGAAACAGCTCAGCCGACCATCCCTCTCCACCTCCCTCGGCTCTAGAAGGACAATTGGCCTATTTTAGAGTCCATCCATGTGTCGTTCCCCATCCGCAAAACAGCAGCCTTTTCCCAGGCCGGCTGGGTGCCCTGCTGAGGAATGCTGACAATCTGCCATCGAGAGCAGAGCTGTCAGCGTTACTTCCCTACCACTGAGCCCTCAGTCATCACTTGCCTGAAGGATAAGTATGCAGCCTGCTGCCTTGTGACAAGAACTGTGACTTTGTTTAGCAGCCAAGCACTAGGAACGAGTACCAGGGAAACGTGGCTTAGTGGAACAGGAAATATTAACAATCTGTGATAAAAATGAAAAAAGTGGCCAGGACACGTCTAACTCAGATGGAGGCACCACTCTATGACTGACTAGAAGTAGTGACAGCCCTCCAGAAAGCCAATAAAGAAACAGCTTTTCCACTTCAAGGCTGATGTTTAAAAAGAACAGAGCAAATTTTTTCATGCTCCTGTGTGTAAAAGAAAAGCCCCTGAGCAAGGTCATCTGCATATTGCAGTAACTGCTGTCACAGGAAAGGGCACGGAGGAGCTTCCAGCTCCACAGATGGTTTAAGGGGCTGTTGCAAAAAACCCATAAAGCTAGACTCACACAGCTCTATCGCCCTCCTGAAGCTGGTTAGGACAAGCTCGTTGTCCATGGGC
>JAVSBS010024318.1:63705-82315 GCA_033124195.1 Coracias cyanogaster
GTTTAAAAAACAAGTGGATGTAGCACTTGAGGCTATGGTCTAGTGGTTAGGGAGATGTTGGGATGAAGGTTGGACTTTATCCTGGAGGTCCTTTTCAACCATAATGATTTTATGATTCTATGATTCTAAAGATGAAGCTCCTGTTCACGACAGCACAAGAATATGCAGGAAAATAATACACAATCACCAATTATTTTAAACAAAGAAACGGAATAGGACAACAGATGTTTGACCACTTTTAACAGCTACAAACTCTTCTGGTTCTTAAAGCAGTATATTTACATGTAAGATCTCCTATGCCAGAGCAAGCAGGTTGGGAAACAAAATGTCCGGAAAAAAAAAGCATTAGGTCTATGCCCTTCATATAAGCTTAAAGCATACTGCAACAGAAGATCTGCCTTAGGCAAGAGCTGAACATCCAGATACCACAATGATCTGGGCAAAGTAAAAGTAACCAGTATGATCCATGCTCCTTTTCCTTGACCTTCTTTGAGACAAAAGCATAGTCACTCCCCCTTCTCTTTTTTTTTGGGCCATCAGAAAACCCAATATTGGCAATTAAGGTTTTAAATAAATTACAGGTGTACCTTCAATGCAGTTTTTCATCCACCTTACCTGCAAATTAAAATCAAGAGTTTCTTGACTTGTTCAATAAAGAGTTGCTAATCACCTTTTTGAGGAAGAGACATTAACCTTAAGAACACTGAAGCACTGATTTCTGTGGAAGCTATCCCCATAGAAGAAAGTAGCAGCCATGTAGGAGCTGTATGGTGGCTACACACCATCCTTTGTCTACTGCTGCTACCAGATAAGGACAGGAGTGGCCGAATTCTGCTCTATTCTGCTCTACCAACTATTAATGGTTGTAGGAAACCTCACCTGAGTCTACCTATCAGTGACTGCTTCCTGAAGAAATGTCTTGATTTTACTGTTCTGCTTCCAAACCATAAACAGGAGAGGCAATCCTAGAAAATGTCAGAAAGGCACATGAAGTTGAAGTGGATCATGTGCAAAATTAATGATATCTAACATTTAGTTAGTGTAAAGATGACACCCACTGCCTCAGGAAAAAGGATAAAATGAAAAACAAAGCTGGCAAACTCAAATCTAGTAAAAGACACCCAGGACTACTTAAATGTATTTTGAAAAGGTGCCACGCATTGGATACAAAATTAAATTGTGCCTTTCTGGGAAGCCCATGAAGTTGTCCCCATGTCCCTTATATACAGTAGCGAGTTCAAGTTCAGTGCTGCTTAAAGGAGTGAGAGAGAAAGTTGCAAAAAGTCTGCAACAGAAAAAACCATTGATGTTTAGATGGCATTCTCTGGCATAAGGTGAGCTACAGTGGTTGCTGTCACCTGGACAGAAGTAAGTTACAGGCTAAAGTATTTTTTGCTTCTAATCTCTCTCTGTCCTCCTCCTCCCCTCTAGGAATTGATAATGGCACGATTATCTATAAATTTTGATTCTACAAAATTCATCATGAGAGACATGACTGTCCTCTGCTGAAGGCTTTGGAGAAAAACCTCTTCTGTTAAAAAAGCCAAGCAAGTTATAAGTGTGTACAAGCCATAATCACAGTCTCTTCTGAAAGGACGAATTTAGATAAGCAAGCTAGTTAATAACTCAGTTAATTCATGCTAGTTAATCTAGTTAATAAAGGCTATGCTAACTTTAAATTACATTCACTTTTTAATCTAAGATGAGGTAAGGTAAACCAAGATAAAGTAGTGGCTCTCTATTAGAGCATTTTTATCCTATTTACTAGGACTGCTAGATGATGAAACATTATTTCAGAGTGTGGGGATTATCCCTTGGTTCTTCAAGTTTAAAGAAAATATCAAAGCTATATTAACATTTTTTTGAATATTGAAGAAAACCTTGCAGCAACATTTCCTGAAATGGTGTATGACTGTTATTTCACACTTTATTTACTTCAGAATCCTCAGAAGGATGCCATATGGTGGTGATAATTTACTGTACTTGAGCGTCTCAGTTTGATTCACATACCTCCTCTGCTGAGATTTCAATTGTCAGCTGAATCTGTACTCCAGTTACCTGTAAAAAAGTCCTTCTAGAAAAGAAATTTTCCCCTGGCTCTTGTACACATCTTCTTGCACCCTTTAATGCCTTCATTAATTGCTCTTGCTCTTTCTCTTCTTTGGCAGACTTCTATGTTCTGAAATTTCTTCCTTCTAATATCTTTTCTTGAAGCTCCTTAAATCACAATAATTCTTGGCATATCTTATATGAAGTCCTTTATAAATAAATTCTGCACATTGTTTTATGTTATTCTGAATGGGATTCTGAATAGGCATTATGTTGTATCTTGACATACTGTTTTAAACAGCCTTACTGTGGTTGTGCTCATTCTTACAGCAAAATAGTTAAAAATACCATGGTGGCATCTTTTCATTTCACTTGCTTGACATTCTCTTTTCCTTCAGAGGAATCATCCAGGGTCACATTAATAAAAGCAATTAGGTTTATGAAACTAAAGCCAATTTTATCCATGACTCGAAAATGATACAAAAATATAAGCAGTTCATCATTACGGTCTGAGATGAAATCTCTAATTTGGTATGAAAACGAGAGGACAAAACCTTGCAGGTTACCTGAGAATTACTTGAAGTGTTTAACGCTACAAGTTAAGCAAGCAGTTTCATTCTGTGTCTTTGGGCAACCTGTTGGCGCAACTTCAGGTGTCAAGAGTGGGCTGGAAACTAGAGAAATGACAGATCCTCTCTATTAACTCCTCTCCCTTCCCAAACTGGAAGAGAAAGGGAGTAAGAGAGAGAGACTTAAGGATCAGAAAACCAAAACAGCTTAAATGAAAATAATAACAATAAAATGAAATATATACAAAACCAATATCACACCCAACCCCCCTGATGGCAATTACGTCACCTTCACCACTGATGTTATGGAGCAGGCACCAGGAAAGTCCAAGACTAGACTCAGCAGCAGACCAGTTCCTAACCGGATTTAGGAGCTCAATTCAGGAACACATAGATTAGGATCAAAGGCAGAATGGACAGAGTCCTCCTCAGACGCAGGCCATTGAAGAACAGTTTGACTACTGTGATCCCTCAGCTATGGGATGGAATCCCTCACTGGTCAGTTTAGGGTCCCCGGTCTGGTCTCTGCTCCTCCCCGCAGGTGCAGCCTTTCACTTTCTGCACCCCCTAACATGGTACACAGGAGTTAGCCGTGACCTTGGTCTGCACAGGAGCAAATATAAGCAAGAGCCTTTCTGCACACACCAATTCTTGGTAGTAACATCAAGCACTACCACTTCTAGAAGCAGATGCTGTCTGCAAAAGCATGCCCTTAATTTAAAGTGCAGTTAATTAAAAGAGGCTTAGCTGAAATGTAAAATCACTGGACAGAATTGGTTCTGTTCTAACTCAAACCAGGACATCAGGTGATGAAAATCGCAGCAGTTTGTTATGGACTGGTGAGCATCTCCTTGACCATGTATGCTAACGCTTTTTACTGTCTCTGCCCTTTTCATTTTAACATCACAGAATGGGCCTGGAATTCACAGAACACCTGGAATCAGACTTTACGTGTCTGTATCCCCACAAGAACTAACAACAATCTGGCATGAAAAAATGTTCTGTACCTTCATTAGTATACATAATGCTTTATTTTAGCTCTCTTAGGGAGGAGAGAATACACATAGTGTCATTAAGGGTCATGCAGCTGACTTTACCAGAACTGAACAATCTCCTTAAAAATAACTTCTCTCTATTTCTGAGTTTTAAATAAATTCCATGCCATTTGTTACATTAGTCTGAAGGATAATATCCATTTAGCATTTTTTTAAAAAAACTGTAACATTAATATCCTGTAACATTAACCTCCCTCCTTTAAATAAGAGAGACATAGAAGCATGGGGAATAACCCCAGTAGCCCATACAAGCAAAGCCTCTTCCAGCAAGAAGCTGTACTGGACCGGAAGTCAGGAGAAAAACATTCATTTTGTTTAAATGATGTCATTTTTTTATAGAACATATCTGTTAAACCTCTGCAGGCATATTACATTTAGAATTGTTGATCCTGCAATCTGAATAATTCTTTAAAGTGTAATTTATTTTTTTTCAATTTAGTTCTCAGAGACAGTTCTCAGAGACTTTGATGCACGGTATCTGGAGAAGTTTGTTTCCTTAAAACTAAGGGGCACTCCAAAATGCCAGAAGTGTAGGTGGTATGAGAGCTCTTAAGAAACCACCATGACATCGCTACAGGTGACGTTTCACCATTTCTACTGATCATTCATCACTAATTTGTGTGAATAAATGTTTTATATATCAATGCATTGACAAGGAACCAGATTCTCCTCCACATTATACAAGCACATCAAATTAAGGGGAAAACAACAGTTACTACTGACATTTGGGTCTAAATAGGCATAATAGGGAAAGGAGGAGGGAAATCCTCCCTCTTCCTCTCCCCTCTCTCCCCACCCCAATTCCCTAGGTGACCAGATGATGTGATACTCCTAAGTATGGTCCAAAAGCAATCAGCAGGAACTTCAACCTCTGTAACCACAATGAGCTGCAGCAGGGAACGAAGCTAACACACGCTGGCTTTATGAAGGTGGTCTCCAAACTTTTTTGATCATGTATCCTTATCAGCAAAAAATTGTTTAACATGCATCCCCAATGTATTTATATTTATTTATAAATTATATAGATATTCTTTCTAATGTACTAATAAAACATAAGCAAACAACAGAAATTTAAAAGGATGAGATAAAGATTAAATATTTTAAAATTATTTTGTTTGAGGTATAAAAAACCCCTTCTTGCTCTCAGTTAAGCAATGTGATTGGATATTATTCATTATTTTTTAAATTCTTGGTTTAATGCTTAGTGATGCAGCAATCTGAAGGTCAGTTTATTTCAGTACTTGGTACTTCACAAAGATATGCCAATCCAAATGGAGGACATATATTGCTGGCTACACATCTTAAACCATGATACTTATTTTTAGGTCCCATCCACCAATTGTGCCAAGGGTTTTGTTGAATTTTGGCTAATAAGTTTCCATCTTCCCTGATGGCAATTGGTTGTTCTTTCAAACTAATCAGAAAGCATTGCATTTTTATGTATTTTAACAACCAGGTTCAAAATCCACCGAAACTTTTGATGGGAAAATTTTTTAACAGACTAGAAAATTCAGTTTCCATGTTTTTTAAGTGTAGAAGTATGAAAGTTTTTATTAGGCAAATGGCTTGCATCATTTTTGGCAACAAAATCATGTAACAATCAAAACATTTCCAAACACATACTTCCAAAATGCTCTCTCCATAGCACAAGTTTCCTCTGAAAAACAGTGACTTTCTCACTCATTGTTAAAGCATCACCTTCATATTGAAGGGACACATTAAGTGTGTTTATTATTTTCAAAATACCTGCTATGGACAGCTTCTAGTCATCACAGAAAAGGTCAGCAAGTTTGAAATACTTGTCTTTTTGTAAAAGAAAAATGTGTAACATTTTCAGGATCAACAACTTTTTAAAGCACTTTACAATAGGAAAAACAATGAATATCTGTGGGGTACAAAAGATTTTTGTGGGCACTCCCCATCCCATTACAGTGTTGTAAATATTCTACTATTTAAAGTTGCTTTTTAAATAAAATTAACCACACTGACAGCACCCTGCAGCACTTCACCCAGTTTTGGCTCCAACTTCGTTGCTGCAAAAGCTTGCCTATGACTGACACAGTGAAGACATTTAACGTGTGATGCTAGCTTCTGTAAACTTACCCTGGAACACATTTTTTTATTCCAGCTCCTCCATTATTGATTACATTTACACAGTTTTTTAATAAAACATTATTCTTACTAAAGAAGTCATTTACTGTTGAGAATGTATCTTCTGCAGTACTTTTTTTTTTTTAGCGGCTCACAAGTACGTTATCTGTTTCATTATTGAAGCAAAATTCAGCAAATACCGTAAGCTGAGACACGTTATAAACATTACTTTCACCCAGCTCCATCAAACCTTGCATAGTGCTTGATTTGTTTAATACTTACGTCTTCAACTCTTCAGTAACTCTTCTGTGCATCTTCCAACAGCACTTACTGACAAAGGAATGGACATCAGTTTGTTGCTGTATTGTTTTCTGTGCATTATTTCAGCCATTTTTACTGCAGCAAGAAGAACAGATGTTGACCTAGTAGTATGGGGCTTTTTGTCTTTTGTTCTTAAATAAGAAGCCTTAGAATTTGCTTTTGTAATTATGTTTAGTTATGTAAAGCACTGGACTATCACATGACTCTAAATATCACTGAAAAAATTGTAGATGTTTGTCTTCATGTTCTGGATGCTTAACTTTTAGATGTCTAATTGTAATGCTTTCATTTACTATCAGTAGCTAATGCCTTAAGGTACAATATACACTGGAGGTGAGGTTCATCATTAGCATCAGTAGCTTTAAATCCATATTTCCAATAGTCTTCTTCGTATTTTCGCTGCTTTTTTTTTGGCCAACTTCTTGTCAGCTCTGGTTAGCATTGTTTCTATCCGTAACATGGCTAATGAAGAGCTTGTACTAGCAGTAGGAGACTTGTCTTCTCTGCCATTTTCTTCATGTTCACTTGTACTGGCATTATCATCCTCAATCTGTAGGTTTTTTTGCAGGAGTCTTTTAAAGCCACTTGTCCATTTTTTTATTTAACAAAAACTAGATAATATAATCCATAAATGCACTTAACTGGGCACATATAAACTGTAATACATCACAACACACTAAAAGTGAATGAATGAACGAGGATGCCACTGTCAATCCCTCCGCATTGAGGAGTACCCACTCTTCCCTCAGGGCACCTCATGAATCCTACATGACCATCTGACATATGGACTGACTAAATGCACCATAATTAATCTGAATATTAAAATATTAGTGAAGCTTAATTTCTTCCTTATTTGTTTTAGATAAACAGAAATGGAAGTTCAACTGTTTTCTTCCTACACCCCAACAGATGGTCTTGAACACCCCCAAAGGTGCACACACCCCTGTTTGGAGACCACTGCTCCAGGGGATCCTTAGCTCTGCTCACTATTAAGCTGGGCACAGTTCAGAGTTTGCAAGCATCTATCTAGATTGCAGCATAGATTGAAGGCAATCTGTGCCCACCTGCAAAAAGACATACACTTTAAGACATATGCCTATAAAAAAGACATATGCTTAAAGTACCTAGAGCCCCTGTACACTCCTCTCCTTCCAAGAGTGAAGACAGTCAGTTCTATCCAGTTTTTCCACTAAAAGCAATGCCAAGAAAAATCTCAAAATTTAGAAGAAAACCATAAGATTGATTTGCAATTTGGAAATAGACTGTACAGTAAGACACTAAATGAGCTGTAAGATGGATTAAGACAGAACTGAAACATGATGATACAGTCTGTACATGATAAATTACCTACTTAAGGAGATTTTCTAACTCCAATCTCTTTAATCTAGCAGACAAAAATACATAAAATATAGTGACTGGAAGTTATAGATGAAATAAGACACATTTTTTAATGTGTATCATTAGCCATTAGGACAGTGACAAAGAATACAGTAAATTCCCCTGCATTCTAGTGTTCTTGAGTATGAATGCATGGGAAACATCAGGATTATGCATATATAAATCAGATTCTGTAGCATTTTTTCTTTAGCAAACCAAGAAAATATCTGGGTTTTGACTACAAAACAATGATTTCATGCTAGAGATATAACCAAGCTTCCATATTTTTAATTTCTTGCTGCTATCCACTCTAACCCCCACTCCAAAAAGACAAACTTCATTTACTTGTACCTCAGTGTCTGTGTTGACAAAATGAGAATAAATACCAATAGATAACAAAAATATCAAGTTCTTTTTAACTATTTAAGATCTACTGATGAAAAACACTAATGGCTTCCATTTCACTGGCAGCAGCCTGAGCACAGTGTAGTAACATGACGTACTGGGTCTGGCTGGAATGAAGTTATGAAGTCAACTTTCTTCCCAGCAGCCTGTGAGGTTCTGTGCTTTGCAGCTGTGGCTAAAACAGTGATGATAACTCACCAGTGTTTTGGTTATTGCTAAACAGTGCTTGCACAGGGTCAATTCTGTCTCTCTGCCCCCTGCCCCCAAAAGTCAGTGAACTGGGAATAGGTAAGATACTGATATTCACTACCATATGACATCATGGTCAGTAATAAAAGCTCAGGGAAAGATTTTTACACTTTACTACACAACACTCTATTAAGATCTACTGGTATGTAACAGGCTTTTAAAAGAAAGATACCAAGATTTTAATGCCAGAAGGAAATGTATCAATCAATCAGTCTGAACTCTTCCTGCAAAACAGAGGGCATAATGCTTTAGTCAGAAAGTACTGCATCAAAACCATGTAATGGAGGTTGACAGAATCTCAGTCTTAATAAGCAAAATCCTTTTTGAAAGTCCTTTCTGTCCTGAAGACAGGTAAGAACCTTTTACTTTTTATTGCAGACATATTCTTAGGATCACTTTTGGAATCTCAGGTCCCATAGAGTTTAGCTTTTGCTTATCAAATAATTATATTTAGCCTCCTTTTTCCACAGATAAAAGTTTGTAGATAGGCCTAACTACAGCTGAGAATGTTTTCCTTCCCTGCATTGCTGACCAAAATGCAGCTATCCATACTGTGTACATCTGAAAATACTTGCATTATTTTTCCTTGCCTGTCTTTCATTCTTACATGAAATTTTACAGGAAAGAGGTCTTTTATACTGATAATAGAAAACAGATGTGCGTTCAGTACTAGTCTACAGTTTTGTTTTAAATTGACACAGGATTTCTACCACAGTATCAAAGTGTCTGGGAGCCTTGTTTAGGCTTGCTTAGATTTCTAGTAAATGTAAATAACTTCATAATGAATTACCACAGACTGCCAAACATTCATTCAGCAGAAGTAAAATTTCCACAAGATCAATAAAAATTAACCCATTTAATTGCATTTAACCATTTTCTTCTATGCAAATATGTTAAGCCAATATTCAAATCCCAGTATGTTCCATATTTCAGTCAGAACTACCTGATTCGATGACTTTGATTACTGTCACTAAACTCCGATCAATGAGAATAGCTGTCACAACACAGCAACGCTCTACTGTTTTTTTGGTAAGGCACTATAGATATGGGAGGTTAGAGGAGGTGCTAAGAGACTAGCATCTGGAAAAGACACTTTCATTGTTGATACTCAGAAGTATGCTGCACTCGGAAATTACAGAATTGATCTGCCAATTCCTGAAGGAGAACAGGTTGTCTTTCCCCATTACTCCTAAGGATGTTACAGCATGCATCCTACAGGTTCTGAGTGCTTGGAGCCAGAACGCTTTACTATCAGTAGACCTCACCTGGAGTACTGTGTTCAGTTCTGGGATCCCCAGTTCAAGAGGGACAGAGATCTACTTGAGAGAGTCCAGCAGAGGGCTATGAGGATGATTAGGGGACTGGAGCACCTGCCTTATGAGGAAAGGTTGAGAGACCTGGGGCTTTTTAGCCTGGAGAAGAGAAGTCTGAGAGGGGATCTAATCAATGTGTATAAATAGATGGGGGCTGGGTATCAAGAAGAAAGGGGCAACCTCTTTTCACTTGTGCCCTGAGATAGGGCAAGGGGCAATAGATGCAAGCTAGAGCACAGGAAGTTCCACCTCAACCTGAGGAGGAACTTCTTTACTGTGAGGTTTACAGAGCACTGGAACAGGCTCCCCAGGGAGGTTGTGGAGTCTCTTTCTCTGGAGACTTTCAAGACCCCTCCAGATGCATTCCTGTGTAATCTGCCCTAGATTCTATGGTCCTGTTTGGCAGGGGGGTTGGACTCGATGATCTCCAGAGGTCCCTTCCAACTCCTAACATTCTATGATTCTATGATCAGCTTTATAATGGTTTCTCCCAGCACTCCTTAGCCCTTAGGTGGAATTAAATTAGATAAATTAAATTGCTTTTCCTGTAAGGAATGACACTATATTTGTGGAAAATATTTTCCTCAAGTTGCTTTGAGATGGCTTGGTCCACTTCCTTAACCTGACTCAGTGGTAACAAACTTGCATCACAGCTTCACCCCTACTGGCCTCTCCTCTGATTCTGCCAAACCCTCAGCTAGACTGTCATCCCTTCCCTAGAAGAGATCTATGTATCCAAGCTGCTCCTTCACAAGGGAGGATAGTCCAATCCTCATTATTTGCCTGTGTTTCCTGCTAAGCTTGCATCCATCCACTGCAGCAGACTAGCCACGTAAATTCTTGTACTTCTCTTGGTTATTCCAGTGATGGAGTTTAGTGACTGCACATGCAGCTCAAGTTCCTCCTGTTGTTCCTCAAGCTGCATGCATTGCTATACATTTGAGGCAGGTGTTCCTTCACCCTGCTTTATTGTTCCTGAAGTGTCTCTTGTTTCCATCAACGTACACACTGTTCTCAAGACCTCTGCCTACCTTTACCTCACTCAACCACAGGTCATACTGTTCCTCCCCTGTGGTTCTTAGTTTAAGTTAGCCAATAAGTCTGGAAAGTATCATCATTTTTTTTCTATTCAGACACCTCAACTTGGGGTGAGAGGTGCCCATGGGCTATGAAGGTAACTTAAATAATCAGCTTATGTGCTTAGGTGGCTAACATCACACAAAAAGAATCCCAAACACAGAGCAATTCCTGTGATCAAAGGGTGCATCCTGGCCTTGAGGAGTTCATTACACTGGCATACTCTCAGCTCAACAACAGTGAACTTTTAAGAGGACCAAATCTGAATCTAGTCTTCTTTAAAGAATGATAGAAAAAAAAGTCTGTTTTACTAAGCCTATTCAGAATCAATCTTTATCTAGTTTTGTAGTTAAAAATTTGCCTAAAGGTATTGGTCAACAATATATAGGAACCCTACCTGAGAAAAAAGGGTTAATCAGAGGTAAATTTAAGAAATCTAAGTATTTTATATGGAAAAAAACTACACAAAAAATGCAAACCATTTTATAGTCACAAAGTTTCTGTTAAGGTAGTCATGTGGGGGGTCTTCCTTCATTCTCTATTCATAGAGCTGCACAATGGAAAAGTAATTCTAAGAGCATAACTTAAAACAACTGGTTTCCCAGTGAAAGGTTGTTGATAAGTTCTTGCTTTTTGCCTTTGAAAAGCATTCGTCCTAAAGTGTCTAATACTCACATAAACAAAAACATCCATGAAACCATGGGTGATGGAATCCATCACAGAAACCTTCATAGAAAATACTGTGGTTTTTCATTTCAGCAAGCTGGAGAAGTGAAGCAAAGCTGTTCTGAGGGCAGACCTCAGGACCAATTGCAGAAGGCTGACAAGGGTAACACAGAGCACTTGTCTGTTCCACCAATGCAAGAGCAAACACTTCTGCAATCATTAGACCTGACAGATGCAAAAAATGAGATTTTTACTAGGCTGTAGGCAAATTAGTTTGCTAGCACAACAGAACAACATACAGGCTGAAATTAAACAAATAAAGCTAAAGTGAGGAAAACGACAGGCAAGTAAAACAAGAGCTGAAGGCTACACTGCAGCCTATCATAATCAAAGGATAATTCATATATTTCCCTGCTCTCGTTCTCCAGGGCATACCATTTCAATGTGATGCAGACAGCCTACAATCTACGGTACTGCAAGAAGTATAATTTCTCCGTATAGCCAAAGAAACATCAGAGCTGGGAACTTTGCAAGCAACATACTGCATGAGCATGGCAATTTGGATCAGTGCCTGCCTAGGGTCTCTGAACTCATATGAATTTTTACTGTGATTGTTAGGACTGGATATAAAACCCTGTAGTAAAAATGCAGATTCATATAATTTGTTCTAAGCATTTTGGAAGAGATCTTTCTCCCTTATACCTTCCAACTAGTGATTTTAATGCTGATATAAATTGCTGTTTACAGTGTTAGAGAGAGCAGACATCTTGAAAAGACATGCAGACATCTTCTTGATGAAGCTGGGTAATGATGAAAATGACTTGGTGGAAATGAAAGGATACACTTTTCATTGATAAAGTTGCTGCAGCTGGATTCTGCAATCCCATTCTTTTAAAAATTATCTCCTATGCAGAATCACTTCAGATGAAGGATACAGTAGACCATGCATCTACTCCATGCATCCTCAACAGGCAGAAGGATCACAGGTGGGAAGTTTTCAAGGTGGAGGCATAACAAGATTCAGAAAAGTTCAGCAAAAAGCATGGGGGGAAAGGGGACCAAGCAGAGTCTAGGGTAAACATTCCTGCTTCCTTCTTAGCAACTATAAAAGAGCAATTTGTTGTGTCCTATGCTTGAAGGCAAGAGGAACTGTGGGAGAGTATGGTTCTATGTTGATTAGAAGGTTTGTTTTATGAATGGGTTCTTACTTCTGTAGGAAGCCATGGTTTCACCAACCACCCTGCAAAGCACCACTCCTAATAACCACAAAGCCATAACCTCCTGTTTCCCACACATACACTTTAATGCATTTTTCTAAAGAGTCTTATTTACTCATTAGGAAAGGAAACTACATCCTAGGGTATGCAAATGAGATGGTTTAACAGATTCTCCCAGTCTTTGATACCTGTTTGTTCTGTTTGGAAAGTTGCACTTGATCACAGAGTGTTATTAAGAAAGCTTTGACCTGCCATTTTGGACCTGCTAATGCCATATATCATCTTGTGTCTCATGATGCGATTTTACTTTCTCTTAGTAACCCCTATTTAGACTAGGGATGCAAAATGTGTCAGAACAAATCTCCACTATGTCTCTACCCTGCAAACAAAGGCGCAGTAACGACACTCCTGCTCATGCCACATTACTAACTGTGAGTATCTAAGGAATGACTAAAACAGTCTCTGCAGAAGAAAGACCAACATCTGCTCATTTCTCATCATCCAAACAACTGCCAGCTGTCCATATACAGCCCAAACCTCAAAAAAAGTTTTGTAAGTGAAATATTCTCTACAACACTATCTAATTCTGTTCTGTAATCCTCCTCTCTTTAGTACACGTGTAATTTGCAGAATGAAGTACAGGAATTCACCACCCACCTTCCTCCTTCAGAGCAGTGCAGAGCAAATATAAGCATTTCTTGTTATGCATCTGTTTAAGAGTATCTGGACACAGTCCTTGTTTTCCACCTACTCCATACCCTTCTGGAATGGGATGCACTCCCATTTATTACAGTGGCAAAAGTACTTGGAGTTACTGCCAGAGAAGGATGCAGATGTCTAATGCTCTGATGGCTAGGGCTCTGTCTTGGTGGTGGGCTGATGTGAGTTTGAATCCTTTTCATTCCTACTTCCTTGCTGTGTTCTTGAAAGAGAAGCTAAGGCAAAAATATAATCTGCAGAAGTAGCTTTCTAAGAGGAAGGACTGACCTCCATTCAGCCTTTGAAGTACAAACAGTAGCACTCTGGGGTCCAGAAAATGATTCAGGGATGCAAATCCTGCACGTACAGAAGTACATCACTATAGCCCCACAGAAGGTGGCTTTAACTTCCTGGAAAGGATTGAATTTAAAATACACGGAAATCTTAGTGCTGACTCTTGGCTACCTTTACTAGTTCCTTGGTCTGTGTGCTGTCATGTCTGATTTTGGGAATGCATCCACAAATCATTTACCCACTACTCCATCAATTGTTAAGGAGGAAGAACAACCAAACTCTACAGGTCTTGGAGTTCGGGACAAGGAGCCTAAACACTTTTACAGACCTAGCTTTATCAGCCTTCTTAAAACTTCCTCCAGTGTCAAAGTAGTTTCAAAGAGCTCTGGAGATAAAGCTGAGGCAGTCACTGCAATAACATTTTTAGTGAATTTAACTATTATTTAACATATATGCAATTTAGCTTTTAGCATGTACAAAAAGGTTCTCTCATGTTCTCTTTAACTATATTGACTGCAGAAAAACTTTAGAAATGTGTGTGCCGGAAGCACTCATGCATTTATTCAGCCATGGAATATTAACACAAAGTCCAAGTAGCTTGTCCAATCTGGCCTAAAAAAAATATTCATTTGGCAAAAACTGTTCATAACGAACTTATGACATCTTCAAGTGTATCTTCAATATCATAACAGTATGATTATTATCATAACATTTTCAATAATCATCAGTTTAATTCTGTATTTTCTAACAAAAATAAAATATATAGTTTTATAAAATAAGTTCTTCACGAAGTGATGGAACATTGATTAAACAAATTTAAAATCTTCCCTTGTACAAGGAACTCACGGTTACAATTCTGTTTGATTAGATCTAGGAAAGAACAGGGAAAGGAGATTCTTGTTAAGAATGGAATGTGTCTAAAATCCACAAGAGCTTATCACTGAAAGGGACTGCATGGGCCAGGCAAACAGCTGATATATAGATTAAAAAAACCCACACATGGGAAGTCTCTTTATATGCTGTAGGCTGTAAAACCTTTTCCAGAACCAAAACTTACATCTATAATAAAATATTAAAGGCTGCAGCTATAATGTTCCAAAGGAACACTTCATTTTCTGATTCCTGTTAACAAGATCATGCAGACCATCCTTTATGATGATCTGCTGCTTCTTGTTATGGGAATTTCTTTATTCCCTGTGTCATCCACAACTTTCACGAGTTTATACATTGCTTTCCCCAAAGTAATTAATTAATACACTGAAAACAATTGGTCCCAGGGCTAATCCTTTAAAGAAGGAAAAAGTCACTATCATCTTCTCTATCCTGAGATGTAACCTTATAATACCATTTGCTGCAGTCTTCCCTCTGGCTGTGCTCCTGAACTGCCTTAGAACTCCTTACACCTGTCCTACAATCTCTATTCCACCCAGCTCCTGCAGGGCACTGTACCAACCAACTTAGATTTCAACTAAGCATTAAAATCCACTCTAGTAGCTCCAAGAAATCAATTATCTTACCATCTCTGACATAATCTTCCTTTGATAAAACTATGATGTGGTTTATCTTTCCTGCCCTCTGCCTCTGTGTTTATTCTTTCCTTCAAGACCTTTGTTATTCCTGCATCCCATGCACACATAGCAGTTCATGCAGCAGTCTCTGGGATTTCCTCTGGGGATAAGGTCCAGGATCATCAGGAAACTCCTGGAAACCCTCAGAAATTTGAGGGTGCCTGCTGCTGTCAGGCAAAGAGGAGGTTAGGGGAGTCATGAGGGTGCAGACCTGAGGAAGCTCGAGCAACTTCTAATGAGCATGATGACCCTTGACCCAAGGTGCCTGCAGCCTGTGTTGCAGTCATCTTCTAATTACAGAGGTTCAAGAACCCTGTCAGCTGTTGCTCAGGAAAGGCCTATATAAGAAACAGGCACACACATGGAAAAAATCCAGCTGTTTTCAAACCAGCATAAACAGTCTCAGGTACAGTAGTGACACACTAAAGAGCAGTTTCCTAGTAGGTTTTGGAATAGCTGACCCTGAAAGAGTAGAGGCTTCAACACATGTGGTACTTTTGATGGTGGATGCAGCTTTCCTAGTTCAGCTTGCACAGAGTGCCTGGAGCCCCTCTCTGATGCCAGGAGAAATGGACCTCTGTCCTGCAGGAAGTGTGCTGTCTTTGAAGGATTAGCCCTGGGACCAATTGTTTTCAGTGTATTAATTCATTACTTTGGGGAAAGCAATGTATAAACTCGTGAAAGTTGTAGATGACACAGGGAATAAAGAAATTCCCATAACAAGAAGAAACAGATCATCATAAAGGATGGTGTGTCATCAAGTAGAAGAGTTACATGAGAAAATTATCAGGTTGCACAAGATCACAGAAGATGAAAGAGAGAGACAGAGAAAGAGAGAAGCGGTCTTCTTGGAAACACTACAGTCTCAATAGCCCTGAACCCCGAACTGCAGTGAAGATGCAGGCAGTGTCCCTCCCAAGTTGGTGACCTCTGGCACCAAGAAGGCAGCTTCTGCTTCACCTAAAGGCTTACAACTATGAAAGAGATTCACCACCCTGAAAGTTGAAGAGCAGGCAGAGTGCTTTCAAGCAAAATATTTGGGTCAATTGACCCTAAACCATGAAAGACCACCAGGTAAAAGTGGCAAGAAATAGTAATTGGTGGTTCCTTGCTGCAGAGAACAGAGGCATCCATCTGTGGACCTGACCTATCATCTGGAAAGGTTAGTCGCTTGCTGGGGACCTGGATCCAGGATGTTGTGAAGAGAATGCCAAGGCTTGTCTGATCCTCCGACTATTAATCCCCAGTAGTCTTCTATGTAGGCAGCAGTGATGCTGCCTGGAGAGTATCAAAAGTGACTTCAGAGCTTTGGGAGCAATAGCCAGGGGCATGGGGACCCAGATGGGTTTTCCTTCCTCCTGCCAGTGAAAGAAAAGTTTGGATCAGATGGCCTCCGGAGGTCTTTTCTCATCTCAACTATTCTGGATTCTGTAAACTTCTAAAACACTATAAACACTACTGATGTCTCGCATATAGTTACCTCAAACTCAGATTTAAAGTCATAATTTCTGCTTTAGAGTAATAGTTTAGGCTTCAGAATTCTCCTACAATTTAGAGCTATGTCTAAACCGCCTTAGAAAACAACATTTTCTGAGACTTGTGATGTCAATTTGAAGTTCTTTTAGTGCAAGACATAAAGCACAAGCTTTGGAAACAGGAAATGTCTGGTTCATGTGTCACGCATTTGTAAAAGTTTTGATACAGGTCAGTAGCTCAAACTATTCTACTGGTCTGCAACAAGGTTGTTTTTTGTCAGCCACAATTTGGAACAATTTTTCTACCTATGAAAGTGTTTAGAAAGTAATTTACATGTACCCCCACTAGGCTAGTGCTAACCACTGAGAGCAAACAAGCTAAGAATATGCCAGTGGCAAGTCAAAATTCTTTTAAAAAAGGATGGTAATGAGAAATGTCATTAAATTTACCAGGTTTCATCTCTCAAAGACACTTTCTTGTGGAAATAAAAGACATTCTGTTCAACAATGTAGGACTCTCCTCACCTACAAATTACACCCTACTGTGTAGCTGAATGTGCACAGACCATTTCCTATAAAGAGGGTCAAACCTGGGCTAAAGTTCTTCCTCTCTGCCTTCTTTCCACTTCCTAGATCATAATCCTATGACCTTCCCATAATCTCATGGCCTCTAAATATTTACCAGGACCCAGAAGAACCATGTAAATTTAGTACTTCAGTAATGTTCCAAAACTTTAGAAGTCCCACTGTAACTTTGACAACTTCTCCTTGTTTCATTTCCATCATATTGTCACCATTTTTGCAAAGAACAAAGGAAATTCACCACGGAAACACTCTTCCCTAGCAAGCAGAAATTCCTAGATCCACTACATGCCCCACTCCCTCCTGGAGGTGAACAAACTTCTCAAAATCAAAAAATAAAAAGCTTTCACACTGGCTTTCACACTCCCACCATAAAAAATCTTCTCTCTGCACTTTGAGTGATGTTCACTAAGTCCCCATGAAAGTTAAATTCCCACTTTTCCAAAGAACATGAGAACAGTGAAGAAAGATATAACTGCAGAGATTGAGTCATCCTGCAAATGGAAGATTAGCTTTGGACAGATGAGCTGATTCACGACTCAGTGGAATGACTTCTAAGATCCAGTGCAACAGAGAAGGTAGAAACTTGAGGCGGGAGAGAAGACTGCCCCTTTCATCAGCAGTCTGCTGTTAAAGGGGAGTAAATAAAATATGAAACGGCACTGGAAGCCAAACTATATGCAGATCAATCTGCCTGCTCCCGACAAATGAACAAAGACTGGCCAGATGCTAACAGCTTACATTTTTATTTCTCTGGGACAAATGCCTTAGATATGCCTGCCTGAGCCATATGCTACTGAGGGGTCCACATCACCAGTTCACTCAAGATCCCCAGTGCAACGTGGTAGCATGGATAATCAGAGGGTGAATGGCACTCTATTAATGATGGGACTGACACGCTTTGGCGAATACTGAGAATATGTGAAAAAAGTCTTAGAAGAGTAGTGTTAATCCTCATTTTAGACGCTTTCTTTTCTATAGAGTAAATTAATGACATGAAAAGAAGGTAGAATTGTGATTCTGTGACACTACCTATGTTCTCCTACATTTCTAGATTTGAAGTTCAAGAGGGGTGACTGTGATGTCTTTTCTTAAACCCTTTTCTTGGGGAAAAGGTATCTGTCCCTCTGCAAAGGTTCCACTCTCCCCACAAGGTTCTGCCCAAGAGGTTCTGCAATCTGCGGAAACTCAATCCTGAATCATCACAAAACCATCTAAAAGCAAGAAAGAAGACTGAGAAAAGATGGCATAAATTTGGGTTGGATGCAACCAGAATAACACAGAAATAATTACAGTTCTTATGGAAAAATTTGTTGGTTTTGTTTTTTTTTTTTTAAATCCCAGTAAATAAATGTACCCATGAATAGACAACAGCACTGAACAAAACACACAAGAACACTTAAAAACTACTCTCATATCCTGAGCTAATTCTAGCTTTAATCTTTCATAATGAAAGTGATAGGAGATGAACGTATTTTTGAAATCGAACTTAAGTAACAGCCCTGGTCCTGCACATGCTAAATTCAAGCAGCTTAACAGCTGCTTTATAGAATCATAGAATTATAGAATGTTAGGGGTTGGAAGGGACCTCTGGAGATCATGA
>JAVSBS010024318.1:82415-124557 GCA_033124195.1 Coracias cyanogaster
ATCCTAGCAAGACCCAGGAAGGCCTGCCTTGGGCAGAAGGCAATTCCTGACAAGTAAAACCTGTTAACTGATTTAGTCTCCCTTACACTTGGCCTACATCTGTCCTGTATTAATAGAGAATGTAATGAGCCCCTTGACACATTTCCCACAGATTATAAACATCATCACTGGGAACACGTAGAGGATGTAGGTATTGATGCAGGACCACCAGGCAAACAGACTGGCCAGCATCGTGAACATGCTCTGATTCAAACAATATATATTTATAGATAGAAATGGAAAATTGCGTCTAACAGGAGTTATTTTAACATGCTCTGATCAGATTCTGTCCTTATCTCAACTCTCCTGCCCCACATTGGGTGCCAAAAGCTGTGGTAGTTTAGTAAAGCTGTGGTGGTTTGGTCCCTGCCGGCAGCTAGGCCACATGGCCACTGCCGCTGCCCCACACACCGTGGACAAAAAAAAGTTTTAAAATGCCTTTTTTAGTAGAGATAAGGAGAGTTCAATACAGTGACACATAAGAAACAATCACAGTAACAGCAGCAATGACAACAGTGAGAAAAGAAATGTACAAAATAACTGATACCATATAGACAAATAGATGGACCCGAGTGGATCAGTGGCAAGCCGTGAGTTGCCCAGGGAAGAGGAACTGGCCCTGGGGCATGATGTCAGCATGGTATGGAAAAGCCCGGCTCCACCAAATTAACCCTGTCCTGGCCGAACCAGGACAATCGTGTAGCCAGTTCTTCATCCATATCACTGTCTGTTCTTCTACCTCACACTTCCTGAGCTTGCTCACGAGGATGTTAGGGGAAACTGTGTCAAACACCTTGCTAAGGTCAAGGTAAATTACATCCACTGGTCTCCCTGCATCTACCCATTCAGTCATGATATCATAGAATGCTATCAGATTAGTCAAGCATGATTCCCCTTGGTAAATCCATGCTGACTACTCCTGATAACATTCTTGTCTTCCCTGTGCTTAGAGATGACCTCCAGAATGAGCCATTCCATCATTTTTCCAGGGATGGAGGTGAGGTTGACTGGTCTATAGTTTGCTGGATCTTCCTTCTTGCCCTGGCACCTCTCCTGTTTGCCACAATCTTGAGAAAATGATGGAGAGTGGTGGAGCGACATCAGCCAGTTCTCTCAAAACTCTTGGGTGCATCTCATCAGGGCCCGTGGACTTGTGTGTATTCAGTTTTCATAACTGATCCCTAACCCAGTCTTCACTGACTAGTGGAGAGTCTTCCCTCCTCCAGGCTTTCTCTCCTACATCCAGTCATCTTTGACTCCAGTGCTTGTAATTACCTTTCATATGGAATCTGTTAAATTTGGATACTCTTCTGGGAAGGTTCATCATTCCAAAACATATTCCATGATTTTTCCAGGATTTTAGCTTAACCTCTTAGCAATCAAGATCCTCAATTTTGATAAATTGATTCAGAAATGGTTATTTCAGTGAAGTGATCTTATTCTCTTCTAATTTGGACAGTATCACATTTTCCTACTAGTCATCTACATCATGTACACAACTGTGCCCACTTTTAAATTTTATCACTGCACCATCATTTTTAATTTGAAAATATCCTGCAATTGCCTGATGAATGGAAGATAATTAGATACCCAATCAAAACTATTGTGTGTGGGGGATGCTTGCAAGTTAAACCACTGTTTAGAATCATATTTCATCCTTGTATTATAATTTTCTAAAAAACAAGCAGCGAAGCATAGAAAAACCCAAAACAGGAGTAGGACAATGCTGTGGTATAAGCAATAGAATTTCAATGTGCAATGCTAACATCTGTTACAACAAGCATTGTCTTGGAACATTTTTTCAATATAATTTAAATAGTATTTTTTTATTTGAGTCTGGATTAGTCTTGTTTTCAGATAAAGTGATGATTTTTAC
Organism: Coracias cyanogaster; assembly: GCA_033124195.1. Classification (NCBI taxonomy): domain Eukaryota; kingdom Metazoa; phylum Chordata; class Aves; order Coraciiformes; family Coraciidae; genus Coracias; species Coracias cyanogaster. Next base: position 84,331 of record JAVSBS010024318.1, read on the forward strand.
ATCAGATCCATTAGGAAACTCTTAACTATATGGAGTTTCTCAGCCATGAGGTATAGAGGTATAGAGGGCACTGATCATTCAATTCCTTTATCTTGCATTGCAAATACCAACCTAACACTCGTTCACAGTGTAAGGTTTAAATACAGAGGAATGGTGAGCAGTTCTCTCAAAATTCTTAAGTTTGCTTTGATTTTGTTCAAGACATCTGAAGTTTGACAAGGACTTATTCAATTCATGGGAACCCTGGGGCACCTTAGGATGATAATAGAGCATGAATCTTCAGTGCAAAATGACACAACCATATAATACCACTGCATAGTTCTAACTCTTGGCTAGGTGATGTTCTAACCTCTGCCCTGTTTTTTTTTTTGTTGTTGTTTTTGGAAGCCAAAAAAAATTTAAGAAAAGTATTAGGAAACAGAAGAAAAGGTGAAAGATTAAATACTGTCATAAGAAAAAAAAGTTTCCTAGCATGGATGACATTTGCACAACAGGCCAAAAAGACACATGTTCTTCAGAAAATTTCAGCAAGTGACCACCCATATTTTATATGCCTAAATATTTTCCTTTCAGATTCTGAATTTTCTTACTGAAAGAAATGTCTCAGTCTCTTCCATTTTAAATTACCACAGTGATTCTTCCCCCTTGATCTACTTATAAACACCAGTGAAGATACCGTTTCCATTTATATGAATGGTATCCTCTGATATGAGTAGAAGTCACTTCCAAGACTGCCTTTCTGTGAAGATTTTAATGTCTCAACTGGAATTATAAGAAAGCACAATAATATGACAGAATAGGGAAATTCATTCTTCTTCATGAGCTCAAGAGAACTTGAAGTAAGTTGTTCCTGAGATTTTGCTGTAGAAATCAGGCAAGCACTGGGACTAGGGCAGTATGAAGGAAGATCTCAGGCACATCAAGGCCTGTACTTCTGTTTTGCAGGAGAACTTAGAAACCATAAGGAGGACAGAATGCCCATATTTCTGTTTATTGAACTCACTGGCACAATCTTTGGTAAAAGAAGATTGTGGCTTCTTGAGATGAGGAAAAAAAACAAGCAAACAAAACCTCATTTCTTCATAATGTATGAAGTTGGATTAAAGGCAGACTTTGTTTTGCTGGCATTTTTACAACAGTAGTTCATAGCCTTCAAGATATAAATCTAAGCTTGGTGAAAATTTGCCTTTGTTTTTCTTTTAAACAAGTGAAAGAAACATAAAAAACTCTCTTCCTCTTTGAAACAGTATATATTTCCAGACATGCTTAAAGAATATTTAAGGCCATATCAAGGCATCCTCCTAACACAGGAAGCATAGACTATGTCAATAACTGTACATTAACAATAAAAAAAAGTGACAACTTTTGCCTCAAAAACTTCATATTAGTATTTCAAAGAGGGCCTAACAACTTATTTTACTTCCAGTTGGCTTTATAAATATTACTGAATACTGGGCAGAAGTTATCTGTTTATTTTGTCCTGACTATATCAACCTATGTCAGGAGAAGGTTGCTCCTTACCCAAAAGCAGCTGAACACACGGAAATGTGAGAAATTCCTGGGTGGAACCAGGAAAGAGAAGACATGGAAGACAGAGATCTTTTCATTTCCTTTAGAGATAAAACCATGGATCCATAAAAGGAAAGAATGTGGAAAGAATAAAATTACACAGGAAACAAAGAAACAAACAAATAGAGAGAATACAGGAGGAAGACCTGACACCTTGAAATAATAAGAAACATTAGGAAGAAGATAGCTGGAAAAATTTCTACAGTTAAACAATAAAATTCATAGCATCTCCATTTTCTGGCTCTCATTCTCTTCTTTTGATGCCTTTTCCCATGTTTTTCTTTTATTGCCTTTTGTGTCTCACATTTCCTACCTTCTGTCCCTCTTTTCTACTTTTCTGCTCTCAAAATTGAAGGTAGAGGGCTCCTTCTAGGATGAAATCACTAGGTACTATTTGGAGCTTCCAGTTTAAACATTGTTGTTATCTGGTAAATTTGATACTTTCTGGGAGAAAAAGTACTAATTTTTTTTCTGCCCTAAAACCTCTTGGCAACTGTGATGGAGAGTGGAAATCTCTGCTCTTTTGTCTTTCCTCAGAAGCCAAGATTGAAAAGTCAAAGTGTGTAATCACACCTGAAAGTCTGCATAATGGATACCAACAGCCATCAAAAACTGGTGTCTCAAGCTTGTTTTCTGGCTGAAACTTGAAATATCACCAGATAACTCACTTCTTTTCCCTGCCTAATCCCTCTCAGCCCCTCAGTAATTCTCCCATTGCATCTGCTTATCCAAGCAGATCTTACCAGAACTGATCACTAACTCAGATCCTAGTTTGCAGACTCCACAGTGAGAGCAAGGCTACAGTAAATAAACTTCCACATTAAGAAGACTTGTACCCTGCTTTCCCTACAGGAATAGACATCTACTATGTTGAAAAAAACTTTTTTACTATCTGTTTTTCTTTGGAACAATTTTATTTTTTCCAGTATTTCATTTTCTGAGATAAGAATTGGAATTCATAGGTGCTAAATGTTTTCAATGTAGGTAAAACCGACCCTGACAACCTGCTGATTTTTGAAGTAGATGTCAGTGCAACCTTAAGAAGCTGTAAGAACTTTACTCATGTAAGCCAGAAAAAGTGCTATTTTGTCCAATTACAAGAGTCACTTCTCTTTAGTTTTTCTCACCAAGGTATTTTTAGGTTATTAAAATCAATGAAGATTGTGACAGTCACAAGAGAGACTATTTTATTTTTTATTTTTCATATTGTTAATCTATTTCATTAGCTTACTGCACACACTTCTCATTTCTTCTGTCTTTTGAAATGCCACCTACACTCCTAAAATTACATTAGGAGTTCTCAATATTTCCAGGAAGAAGCAGAGAAATCACATAAAGAGATGACTATTAAGAAGTAGAGGAAAACAAAGAGTCACTTGAGACGATCAGAATTTAACTTGTTTTAAAAACAATCTCAGACAGGATATTCAGTGGGAGGGAAATATATATTTTTTTAAAATCTGGAAATAGCATGAATATGCCACCAAATGTGAAGTTAAAATGCATTTTCACTGAATTTTAACATGACGGGAGCAAAAAGAAACAACTGAAGCCAGTCTAGAGGAAGTGTCCTATCACAAAACAAAGAAGTTAGAATCCCTCTCAATGTTCCAGTGCAACTGAGTGCCAACTTTTGTGTGAAACATACTGTGAATCAAAAAATATGTATAAATAAAATGTGCAATATGCAGGAAGGAACAGTAAAATACTGAAGTAAGGTAAACAAGAATTACTGATTAGCAAATATAGCATTACTTGAAAGCCAGTACATGACTACATATTTTGCTGTTTCGCAGCCACATTCTAAAGCCTTTACATCTACAATACTGGTGGCTTCCAACAGTTTTGAGTTGCTGATAGTTAAGTATAACTTCATTTTCATGACTCTTCCCATGGAAACATGAAACACAGTAAACACACACCACAGGAATATCGCTTGGTTTGTCTAATTCAAAATACAATCCCAAACAGGTAATGCTAGAGAACAGCAAAAATGGAAGCACTAATTGCTGCATAATCTTCAGTCAGAGGAAAGCTCACCTAAGAATTGGAATCAGGATACGGTCAGGACCTTTCTGAGTTCTGTGTGTGCAACAGCTACAATGCTTCAGGGATGATAAACATTAAAGCTAGCATTGCTTTGAGCAGCAGGTTGGACCAGACAACCTCCTGAGGTCTTTTCCAACCTAAATTATCCTATGATTATATACCATAACAAACACTTAAAACTGAAAATCCTAAAAATATTTTGTAACCTCATTTATAAATCTTTGCCACAGAACTACTAACTTTTGAAACAGAACCTTCTCCCAGAGGATAAGAACAGGGCAGCAATCCATAAAATCTAGGACACGGAAGCACAGCAGGTATGAACTTGTCCTAGTTAAGTAACAGAACTTAGGAAGTCTGTATATTACGCTTATATCAAGATGATTTATACAATTTAAATATTAATCCAATGGAAGAGACATTTCTGGTTGCACAAACAGACCTGAATAACATAAAGGATGCTAACAGTGAGCTGTACTATTGGCAGCTATAGAACTCAGGTCACTTGAAAAGTCATAATCCTTGGGATCCAAGCAATGCCAAGAAAGGGAGCCTCAAGCCATGCTAGCAGTTTGATATCTCTCTCTTGCTCACATACTTTAAGAACTGAAAGTATCCTGGCATAAACTTCTCCATCCTGTCTACCTACCTTTTGTCTCTCTATGCGACCTGGAGAATAAGAAAGATGTAACACTTGTTTATAAGAAAGGTAAGTTTTTCTACCAAGTAAAAGTCTCTGCAGGAAGAGTTCCCAAGGGAAATGGCTCAAATAGAAGCAAGAGATCCTTTGTAATAGTGGCCTCCAAAGATAAATTCAAGTAAGACGGATAATCTAAGCAAATGAGACAACTGTCTTATTACAAGGCAAAGTAAACAAAAAAAACAGCCTTAATGACTTTCAGGCGCAACCAACTTGTGGGCAAGTTAGGTGATCCTTAAATATCAGGACATAAGATCATAGAGCAATTCTCCTGTCTCTCTGCAATTTGTACTATCTTGCTGCTAAGAGTAAAACCATGTGAGCTACTGCACAGACTTCTCTAAAGACCTCATTAATATATTTCTGCGTATTTATATGAAAGTAAAAAGAGATGAAATTTAGATACTTTGGGTCTAGTGGCTTCTAATGCATTTTCAGTATAGAAAAGAGGAATCTTAGCCTAAACTCAGTGTCATTTTACAACAAAGTCCTAAGTTTTAGATGCTATTCAACAGCTTTGTCACTTTCAACAAAATCTTAGAAGGATATTTTGCCTGATGTTCCTTTAGATGGGAAATTATGGTTTCAGCAGATCTCTGGACTTATACCAGCACCTGGAGGTCACTAACAGACCTTGACTATCCCTCCTCTGGGAATTCCACCCACACTTTTAGTCTTATGTCTTCAGTCTCTGCCATGGACCTGCCATCAATCACTAGAACTGACTCTGACCTGCAGATTGGCCTTGGACCTACCCTATTGCCATGGACTTACTTGCCTAATGGTTTACACCCTTGGCTGAGCCCAGCCTCAACCTCCAGGCCCACTATACTCCCTTGCAGTGGGGCTGGGCTCTGCCCAGCCATTGCATGCTCTCCCACTGTTGCTGGTGGCTCCCATCCATTACTGCTCCCAGACAGCCAATTAAGTTATTTCCTCCAGTTTTTCACTATCTGCACACAGAAGGGAGAAACTGGATGGAGCTGAAAAAAAGGATGGAGCTCTAATAATTTCAAAGACTCAGGACTCAACATGCTCTATAAAAATCAATTCAAGAGAGTTTTAAATGGATCTTGTATTACCTGAAGGCTTTAATGAATCACACTAAATTAAGTTTGCAGTCTGACACAGAAGGTTATTCCTTACCTTTCAAGAGACATGGGAAGACTTTGAACTCAAGTGCAGCACTCTAGCAAACTCTTGAGAGCTGCAGTTTTAACATTTCTTAAGCAACCCTCACAGACATGAAATCCATCCCTCTGTCTCAAAGGAAGACCAAGAATCCCCATGTTGTTTGTTTAGTCTTATCTTAACAAGCCCTACACAATGAAGGTTCAACAACCTACCCAGTCTATTCCACTGTTTTCCACTTTTAATCTTTCTCATAAAACATATTTCTAGATTACTGCACTTTTTAATAGACATCTCTGGTCTACTTCCTTCTTGAACACGACACTAGACCTGATGTTCCAACTTTGATCTAATGAGCGCTAAGTAGTGTTGAAGTTTACTCTGTGTCTTAAGTGTCAATATTGCATTACGTTGGGGGTGGTGAAAGGAGAGCTATTTGCTTCCTTTCTACCTAACACCACAGATCAAGCAGTTTGACCTTCTTGACCGTTACCCAGGTTGTGGTTCATTGTAGTGCTTCCTGTATCTTTCTCTGGAGATCTGCCGCCAAGATGGCTGTTTTGCACTTAGGTGTTATTTATATTAATACTTTTCTCACTTATCACTATCATTCTGAATCCTAATCCTGTCCTCTGCAGAGTGCTTGCAGTTCTTCCCAAGTAGATATCAACCGCAGATTTAATAAACATTTTGTCTCTCTCCCTATCAAGAAAAAACCTTATCTCTTTCTAGAGAAAACCACTTGACAGAATCTCATCCTTCTTGTTTGACAGTGAACTGCTGATAACTACTCTTTGAAATTATAATTCCAAGACAAAGAAGCATAAAGCATATCATACTTTTTGGTGACTTTTTGCTTCAGTGTTTGTTTTAAAAACAAACATTCAGCTGATCTGATGTTAATTAACCTTGGTGGCAGGAATATTTATTAGAGACTAATCTTACAGCATCTTCCTCAAGATCAAGTTTCTCTACTTTTCACTGCTCTTTAGGAACACCTTTAACATTTTTATAAGTCATAAAACATCACACTTATCACCTACCTCATCTTCTTGAGACCTGTTATCTTGTCATAGAGGGAAATTAGATTGCTTTACATGATTTATTCTTGGCAAATCCATTTTGGCTGTTGTTTAGCATCTTTTTATCTTCTGGGTGATTCCAAACAGATTATCTGCTTAAGTGTCTTTCCAGGAATTAAATTTAGCCTGACTGGTCTGTAATTCCCTAGGTCTTTATGTGGTTTTTTTGGAAAGACAGACACAAAGGTTTCTTCCCTCCCCCTACAATTCACTTACATTTTATCCTTTAATTCTCAAAGCTCATGAAGGGAAGACTCTAAGATTTCTTAAATACTCCATAGTGAATTAATTGTGCCAGACAATTTGAAAATATCTGACTCATCTAAGTAGACTCTAACCTGTTCTTACCCCTCTTCACTAGTTTTAATTATGCTAGTCTTCAGAACACAGTCAGCCTTTTTTATAATGAATGCTGACAAAGGAAAATAAACCACACAAAACCCTACCACAGAACTGGCAAGCCTCTATTAGTTTTGCCTCTCTGTCAATTAATGGGCCAACTTCCCCTTGTCTTGCTCTGATTAATTACTTATAGAATGTGTACTTTCAACTATTGTTAAAACCACGCTTAAGGCATTTGGGCTACATTTTACTGCAATTTCTGTGATCAAAATGTTGCTCAGGGTGAGACTCAGAAGATTTGGAGTGTGAACAGTATGTGATCTTATCAGTTATGAGAGCTTCGGTTATTTCTGTCTTGGTAAGCTCCTCCAATATTTTCAGCCATAGACTTACCAGATTTTGTCCCTCAATGTTCGGACCAATGCTTATAATAAAGCAAGGCACAAAAGGAACACGATTAAATTAGATTTATTCTCTCTCTTAAGTGGATTGTATCAAGATACAAGCCTTCTTCAAAATAATACACCTTGTCAGGTCAAAGAGTATAAAGGAACATTTGCTATGTATATACACAAAAACGTGATTTCTTTGCACTTGTGTGCAATGACCTTGGGTGTTAAAAAGAGACAAGGGAAAACATAGATAGTTTTTACTATAGACAGTCAAATAAACTCCAGAAAGGAATGAAGTTTATTCAGTATAGCAAATGTGACAAAGCCAAACAAGACTGAAACAGTGGGCCTGTTTCTTTTTACTTAATTGTTATTAATGGAAGAACTAGTCCCTTGGAAGTCTGATATTAGTAGCTCTCTTTGTGTATCGGAAATAATGCAAATCTTACCTCAGAGAACCTTTGTACATCCTGGGTTAAAGTTCCTACTCTCTTCCATTTATAATGTTTGAGTAACTTCAAAATTGCTGGATTCACTGCATTATCAGATGGCACAGTCCGGAAGAAATAAGGATATTTTTTCTTATCAGCCAGCTCTGGGGTTGTTGCTGCAAATGAAAGCTGGAAAAAATCAAACAAAAAAACCACAAATTCACTGTAAGTCATCTAGCAGCCAAAAAAAATTCACTCTTCTCAGTATAACAAGACACAATTCACACATTGTGGTCATGTAGAGAATTTTTGTCATCATAGAGCTTGGAGGTCCTACCAGCACCATTTACTCATTTACTTTCAAAGGGATTTTTTGAAATATCTTAGCTCTATAAACCACCTGTTACAAAATTAAACTAGGGTATCTTCAAATTCAGTGGTGTAAAATCCTCTGAGATCACATATCTTACACATCGCACCAAGCAAGAAGCTCTAAGGGAGTAAATCCCCATGATGAATTCTCCATCAACTTCCTTCTACATTCTCTTCATAAAAGTTGAGAACAGCTTCAAGTAGATATTCTCAAACCTTTATACATCTTTAAATTAGAGAGTAAAACTCTAGTAGCACTTCTTCCTATATTCAGGTAATAAAACAGCTTTAGGTAGTAGAAAAAGAGAAAATAATTATGGCAGTCAAGATTGCAGCTCATAACTTGGCCTGGATCCCACTTTCCTGCACTGTAGCAGCCCCTGGGATCTGTGTTATCAAAGGGGACTCAGTGGCTAATTGTACACACCTGAAAACACCAGAATTTGTCCATAGTTGGAGGATGTTTGTAATGAAAGAGGAAAGGCAGTATATTTTTGTGAATGATTTTCAGGCAGTGTTATGAATGCCTGTATATTTACTTTTTGAAAATGCTCCTATTCCAAAGATACTTGTGGTCATTCCTTCCAGTATATCTTAGGCTACTAGGAATGTGTTTCTCAAGCCTTTTTTCTCAGACATACATGGCAGTTGATACTTTTTAAAATTACTGATTTAATGCAAATTGGCTTGACTGCCAATGAATAAGCTCCATAATACAGTTAAGTCTCTTAAAGTGAATAAAGAGTCAGAAAACATAGGTGAATTCAAGCCTTTATAAGTCCATCCAAACACAGTAGTAAGTTTATGCTTTCTTCAATCAAGCATTCAGTATATCGGGGCTAAATACCCTTTTTTGAAATTCAGAATAGACAAGTTTAATCTGAAATAACAGTTCTAACATTTATAAAAATCTAGATTTAGGCTGGCAGAGACAGGATTCATTCTCCCTCTGGTTTTAGACTCACAAAGAACACACTGCATTTTATATCCACCTGAACATAGTTTGTTTTCCTAATTAAAACCACTGAAATCCAAATTGAAGTATGCATAACTGGACAGTTTATACTATATCATTCAAAAAGAGAAATACTTTCTCTTCACCAGTTTTCAGCTAAAGAATATTTTTAAGATATATTTTTTACTGCCATGTAATTCTAAGTTAAAACACTTTTAATATAGCAACCGTTCTTTTATCACATTATATGAAAAAAGTATACTATGAGGTACTGTGATATTGTCATCTTGATTTTCCAAAACCATACTGGTTGGCTCATCCAGAATTTCACAACATGTAGTAATCAACAATGAGTGTGTGAAGAGCTGATTTTGAGGGAAAAAGAATGAAAGCCTCCCAGGTGTACCTAGCCAGCTTCTCTGTGTAGTCTTGTCACCAAACATCATGCGTTCACTGCATAATGAAAGTGGAAATAAGGACCTGTGTCTTTGACTGAAAAAACAGAGAAAGTTTGACTTTAGAAATCCAGCATGAAGAGAAATGACTCTTAGCAGCCTGGCTGCTTGCAGGCCAGTAACTGCAAAGAACTTGCTTTTCAAGTTATTATGGTTTTGGATCGAATGTAATTTGATTGATCCTTAAGAAAAAGAAGTAAAGAGCAATGCTGAAGCCACAGCAGTGACAAGCAACATCAACAAGGTTCAACTAACTCAGGTTCACAGACAGTAATTTTTTCTGATAAGAAGTCCAAAAAAGCCTTAGTAATGAGGAGCATATCTATAGCTGTGAGCTGGCTTCAGGACTAAGATCTGTGATGTAAACAAGGCGATTCAGATACATCCTTTGATATTTGAGTTATTGAAAGTACCTAAATTAGTATCCAAATTGTCCAGATTTCCTTGAGAAACAATGAAGAAAAACCTTACCTCTCTTCATTGATTAAAGGAAGGTGAAAAGACTCATAACTAAGATTTCTCAGCCATGTCAAGTGAGATGAGATGACTCCAGCATTATGTGTAATACTAATGATACCTGAATTAAAAAAGAACATTCCTCTTCATTTTTTTTCTGAACAATGACCATAATAAAATGCAAAATGGGAAAAGGTCACGCTCAAACAATTCTTGGAAGGTAGGATATGTTAAGAGGCCTTTCTTTCAAGCATCACATATACCATGGTTGGTCTCATTCTGTATCACTACCATTTGAATAAGCCATTCATGAGAGATGGATGAATAACCTGACATAGTTATGTCAGTTCTTTTTTCTTTTTCTTCTTTCTCATCAAAGTTAAGTCATTGAAAATATGTAACTTCTCAGAAAATTGACTCTATGAGTGTTTGGGGACATGCAAAGAACTTAACCCAACAATCACCAGCACTCCATATTCTGCTTTGAGAAGGACAAGGAAGGAAAAGGAAGAAGAAAATACTCATCATGTTTTAAGAAGTGGTAATGAAAAGATCATGTTAATAAATAAATTGACACAATGCAGACTTACTGGAAAAGTATGTGATGTAGCACTGCTATATAGAAATACCAGTAAAATATTCATACCAAAATCTTTAATCTGTGTAATAAACCAAGTAAGATCACAGCACAGTCCACTCACATATATGTTGAGATGGTACAGCCCTTGCTGGCTGTACAGAAATCTTCTGCATTTTAGGGCTAAAGTTGTTTATACAAGGCTGATTTAAAACTTGAACCTATTGAAAAGCAAACTTTTCATAGTTTCCCCACTTCATTTTACAGGACTGAAAGCCACAGAGATCTGATTCTGCTTTTTGTTACAGATTTTCTTTTTATAACTTCTAGTTATTGAGTAAAAAATCTGGATGAATGGCAATCCTACTGTTCATATAACTCTTTGCAAACCACAATAGTACTATTTTTCACGTTGCTATATTTTCGGAGCATACATATTCATGCATTGCTAGAAAGAGTTTGTTACAGGTGTTACATAGCTGCCTCTGTGTACAGGAAGAGTGAGTGACAAGAAAAAAGTTACAAGTGGGATTATAATGCAGCAATAAATGCCTATGGGGTATACAATGTTATTCTTTCACAGCAAATTATATAACTGCAAAAGGTATTGGCCAAAAGCCAGCATTCAAGGGATGAAAGACAGGAAAAAAGTGTTTTTTTCAAATAGCTATAAAATGGAGGACACAGTGGACATATACCAGGTGGTATATCATAACGTGCGTGTGGTGTTGGTGTTGCACATATGCAAACAGATTCAGTGCATATGTGTATGTAGATCTAGAGAAAAAAAATCATTCATATATATACTATATATATATATCAGCTTGAATACTGTCATAAAAACTGAAGCTATTTCTTAGGTTATCCCTGAGAAATCTTTCTTTAGAATATCTGCTTACAATTTGATACAATTTGTGAGCAACTGCCTCTGAACTTAAAATGAGTGTATGTAGGGGAAACAGGCATAAACTATGACTCAGATGGAGATTTCAGAGATAAAACAGTTTAAAACTTTTAAGTGGAAAATAAGATAACATTTACCATTCAAGTAAGAATATTAACTATAGTACAAAATGAGAACCAAATAAACCAAGGTATTTTAAAACAAATGTTTATTTATTCATGAAAGCCATAATCTAGTAAAAGTACTGCTGCCTTAATATCAAAATTGTCTGCTCAAATTCTAAAATGAAAGACTTTATTTAACAGTTAAAATGCACTGTTTCTTACTTTTTAAATTATTTATAGTGTGATCACTATATAAATGGATGATAGTGAGCAGAGTTTCATCAGAATGATGCAAAAGCACAGCTAACTGGAGAGGTCCATACAGAGTGGCTGCAAGCCAGTATTTCAGACAAAGTCCCAAGCCCACTAAAGTCAGTGCCAAAACTTCCACCAACTTCCTTAGAGCCCAGATTTCAAGCCTGTGATCTGAGGACCTGGAAATCAGATCTAGTTAGTGAGATCTAACTGCACCGGTGTAATTGCAGCTCTGTAGGTTATCCTGACAACTTGCAGTACGCCTAGACTCAGAACTGTAGTTGTACAGATTTTTCTGTTTGGAAGATAAATATAGGGCTGGCTCAAGAGTGAGCTGAGCAGTTGTGCTTCATTGCTAGCACTGGAGAAGCAAAGCAGAAACACAGCTAATAGCTTTATCTTACCCTGGGAGTAGAAGGGAAGCAATGAATAACAGTTCTGGAATGGGTCCAAAGCAAAAGAATTCAGGAAACAGTGTGAAATAGAAAAACAACAAAACATTAAAGATGATGCCAAAAGGACCAGATAGCACTACGTGTGTAAAAAAGTGTCTTACCATAAAGAGTTTTGAGGCCATAAAATGTAGGATGTTTTCAAGTACAAATTTGAAAAAAAAAAAAAGCAGGCTCAAAAATCATTCAGAATTTAAAAACCCAGTGAGACAGATTTCAGATTTTAAAAAAATCCAGCCAAACATTATTCCACAGAAGTCAAGAAAATTTCTTTGCCTTCACACTGAGAGTGAAAGTAGAATTTGATAATGGTGAGGACAGGAGAGAAGGCAATGTTACACAACTATTATGAGAAATGCTTTAGCTTAACATGACAGATGGCTAGGTGGTGAACTGGTGGACTTTGCTGAAAAACTGAAAAATGTGCAGAAGGATTTTATTAAGGAGGCTTTGGTGTATGTTTGGATAAATTGCATTTTCTCCAGAAAGGTGACCATTTTTGAAACAGAAAAGCATTATTTTGTTGAAAATCCATAGTTTCATGGAAGAGTTGTCACCAACACTAGACAGACTGAGATGAAAAAAACTTAAAAATTGTTAAAGTGTAGAAAGGAACAATTCTGCAGAAAGGAAAGTAAAAGCTAGCTCTGTAACCCTATATTAACCTGAAACGAGTTATGCTAGATTAAACCAATAATATCAATTTAAAGTGCTTTTAAGTTAAAGCAAGCACGCTCCAGTTTAAGGAAAGAATACTGCATTCCCTTAAAGAAAGTCAGTACAGAAGCAGGGATGATAAGATTATAAACTCCGGCATTTAATGAGATGCAATACTAATGAAATCAATGAGAAAGACTAGGAGTTAAGTAAGAGAGGATGGATATTAGAAAGCAGAAACAAAATTAGAAAAGGAAACAACAACTGAGCACCTATTCCATATCGAGATCCAGAGGTTGGAAGCTGGAAGGCTGAAGCCACGCTACTGTCCCAAGAACTGCAGGGGGAAGGGAAGCCACCAGAAAAGGCAAGCTGTCATCTGGTGTTCAGTTGTTTTATTATCTCTGGGAAGTATTTACATTTAAATTTTGTTACTGTAATAATGCACAGAAGTCTGGGAAAAATAAAAAAGCAGAACTAATACTGGGGTAAACAGTCACCCTCAACAAGAGGTCTATTTAGGAGTAACATTTATTGAAGGAGACTGTATTAACAAAAGTAAATCAGTAACAGAAACCCTTAGCAAAGTTATTGTATGTCCATAAAACCAGTAGGGCAGCAAACTGCACTCCTCTCACAGCAGCATGACCCATGGAGTGGCTAGAGGATCAGAAACATCTCCCACCACAAACCCCCTAAGAGCTTGAAGGAGGCCCTTGAAATTCAGAATGAGATGTCACTCTCTCCAGTTGCCTCTCCAAAGGAGAAGGCTGTGAAACAAAGCTACATGCTGCGTGCATGGCATATAATGCATTGCAGGGGAAAAAAAGAAAAATAAAAGTGCCTTAAGTAACAAGGTAATCTTCCTTTAATAAAATATCATCTGCTAAGATAACTGATGCATGTTTGCAAACGGGGAAAACCAGCTTATTGACCGCCAGAGAGATTAGCTTAATTTTCCTAGGCTTCTGCTCTGTGGCTTGTACAGTATTTTATTAATGATCCCCAGAAATTTAAATCTGCTCTTATTGCTGCACAACTAGTCTTGATGAAGAGGGTTTTTTTATATACGGCAGGTATCACCTGCATTGTGGCCTTTCAATACTAAGGGCACCTATAAGAAGGAGGGGAACAACCTTTTTAGCAGGATCTGTTGCAATATGAAAAGATGTAATGGTTTTAAATTAAAAGAGGGTAGATTTAAATGAGATATAAAGAAAAAACTTTTTACAGTGACAGTGGTGAGACACTGGAATAAGTTGGCCAGAGAGGTGGTAGAAGCTTCATCCCTGGACACATTCCAGGTCAGGCTAGACAGGGCTCTGAGAAACCTGATCTAGTTAGAGAAGTCCCTGATCACTGACAGGGTGTTGCACTATGTAACCTTTAAAGGTCTCTTCCAACCCAAAGCATTCTATGTCCCGTACCTTTTCTGGAAAGCTAAATTATGCTGATAAATCAACATTGCTAACAGGATAAAAACTGCTGATTCAATTGTTGATATAATTTATTATCATCATAACCAAAGATTGCATGTCATGTATGCTTAGACAGGAAGCAACGTTCTGTGCAAAAAAGGAAAATGCAAATAATTATTTCCAAAAAGAAGGCAGAATGTCAGAAAGCTCCATAGAAAATACTCTTACAATGGTACAGGATTGCATATATAGAATCTTGTCACAGGAATATAACAAGGACAAAACTCAGGAAGATGATAATTTGCGACAATGTATACTTGAGACACCACACAGCATTCCTTTGTGTGCCTTGCCAGGAGCTCTAACACTTTGACAAGTCTGTGCCAACAATAATAATGCTCGAGCGTGGGCATGTGATGACTTGATGGTCCCAGGAGCTAGAAGGACCAGAATGGAAACTAATGAATAATGAAGAGTTAACAGATTTGCCTGCTGCAACTCTTGAGACAGCTTTAGATGATGTCAAGTAACAAGTGAAACAATATACTCTTGATCAAGATGCAGAGAATGTATTGAAGCATAATTAAACTTCTCTTTTAATTGAATGTTAATTGATGTTTTGTAATAAATATTAAGATACAGAATATAAAGCTTTAGATTAAACATGAATTCACTATTTCAAGATTAACATTAACCCTACCATACAAGCCAGCTTTCCCAGATATACAGTCAAACCACCACTGAACTTGATCTTACTACTAGTTATGAATAAATTTTAATATTATAACAGTACTTGGAATAAGAAAATAGTGATACATAATCAAGAAGAATATTAAAGAGAACCTTAAGAAGTACATGATAGCACGTTAAAAAGTGATATATTAGACTGCTCCTTCCCACTCCAATGCATAAAATATGTCATCTAATCAGCTTTGAAGGATGGTTTACAGAAAAGGTGCGTGGAAACGTCATTGTAAAGGTGGTCGCAAACACCTAGGAAAATATTTTCACAAAAGAAGCTAAGTGCAGCAATTTCATTGACAGAGGCATTGCTTTCACCTGCTGTATGCAACAGCAACGCACAGTAATAAAGATCAAGAAACAAAAGATAATGTTTCTTGACAATTTGCCTGCACAGCTGCTGGTGGTAAGAGTGTCTCTATACAGATAGTAAAGGAGCTGGTCTGAACCAGGCCTAGGCATCAAAGTGCCAATCTTCTCTCCTAGTTAAATTCTAATTCTGATCCCTGAATAGCACTGGTGACACACTAATGTAAGTTGCAAGAAGAAAGGGGACTAAAGAAGAAACTATACACAAGAAATAACACTTTTCCAGCAGTGGTAAATCAGCCACATTTTTACCTCTCAAATATTCTTAAATATTCACTTGAATGAGAGCTCTGGATGCTCCATCATACTTACATTCAGAAGATTTCATGGGATGGGACAAACCTCAATGCTACAACAAACAAAACTAACAATCATTAAAAAACGTTCTGTTAACTCTAATGGGCTTTCATTATTACAGTTGCAAGAGGAAAATAAACATCTGGGACAATATCTGTGATGGCTCACTAGCTGGTACATGGGCAGCATGCCTCATCCAAATGGGAATATAAAAATACACATTGTATTAAACATACCGGACAAGAATGGATCTTATGTATGAACATCCCTTTCATCATCCATAACACATTTCCCATCTGATTAGAGCTACTGTTCATTTTAAAATCAGATGTTTTGCCAAATACTCCTGCCCAATATCATCTGCCATTACCTTCATTAATTCTCTGTCTGAAATTGCTTCCACTGACTGCCTTTTGGCACCTGGGAGTTTCCAGAAAAAGCACTTGCAGCTGGTCTCAAGGTTGGAAGGCACTAGTCTCCATGCTGATGACATTCCAGTGAATTAATCCAATCACAATAAGACTGATACTCAGCTGCATGCTGCTCTGGAGACATTTCAGAAAGCAATTCTGGCTACTGAATGAATCAATATTTTTGAGGATGGAGACTAGTTTAAATAAAATAAAATCCCTATAAGAAGTACTTCAGCTGAAAGATGTGTGCCTATGGGCTAATGTGAAAGGAGCATTCAGTCCTGTTTGCTTCCCACCTAGGTGGCCTGACCTGCTTCTAGCACAACCTGGTAGGAACTGCAGATGTGTGAATGCAAGAGTCAGACCAGACAATAACGTTTGATCTTTTGGTGTCAAAATTTTCTACTTCCATACAGTCTGTGGGTTGTATTGAAGAATAGTGATTCAGTTGATCCTCAGCTAAGGGGTTTTTTTGTCTTCAAGTAATG
Source organism: Coracias cyanogaster (assembly GCA_033124195.1). Lineage (NCBI taxonomy): Eukaryota > Metazoa > Chordata > Aves > Coraciiformes > Coraciidae > Coracias > Coracias cyanogaster. Next base: position 100,940 of record JAVSBS010024318.1, read on the forward strand.
GAGAGGATAAACACTAGCTGAAAATTGTAGCAGATTGTCTGAAAAAAAATGAAGAAATTGGTCTAGACATTAGCATTACTGCTTCACCTGCCTCTTAGGCTGAAATATAAAACTTCCACCCATCTGTTCACACCAGCCAGAACCTAAATTTAAGAACTTTGTAGAAGAAAATAAGTTAAAGGAATTCCTCAAACAATATTTCAGGTGAATAGAAAATAGAATCATTATTACTGTTCTGAGCAGAATAAAGTAACAGATCAAATCCAAGTCAAAGTACTGGGATTCACTGTAAGTTCTAATAAATACTACCTAACAAACATAATGCATTCAACCTTACTTCTGAGATGTGTCAGAAGTTATGGAGAAGATAGAGTTATGGAGAGTGTCTTTCAATCCAGTAGTTAACAGTATACCTAGTAAAGTTGATAGTTTGTGATTTGTAGTTTCAGCAGGCACCCAGCTGAATATGAGACAAAATCATCTCAACCAGATTACCCCACCTAAAATTCAATGTTTAGCCCTAGGCTTAACTTGATTCTTTCACTATTAATGGAAAATAAACAACTGATATCCCCTTTTAATTTCATATTTCTTCTGATCATTCATTTGAAAAGGTCTATCACAGTTTGAAGCAGATCTCAAAAAAAAAAAAAAAATACAGGTACTAAGGGAACAAATCTGGCAATCATTAATTACTTTTTCTGCTCTTCTACTCTCCAGAAAATATTTTCGGATCTGTATTAGGCACAAAATCATTTACACCTAACACAGGTGTTCTGCTTACTGCTAGAGGTTGACCAGAGCATTGAAATTAAATGGCAGATCTACAGAAGTAGCAGCAAAATTTGTTTTCATTTCCAAACAGAATAAAAGACAAAATCTTTTATGCATTTTCATAAATAGAACTGCATTGCAAAAGAGGGCTGTATATCTTTGTTACACTCTGTTGCTTAGCATTTGGCTACTGGCCTAGATAATACCAGAACTCAGCTTCAAATCCCTGCTCTGCTTCAGTCACAGCATTATTGTTTAGCCCAAATCAAGCTGATACTCCTACACTCATACTCTCCCTACCCAGTTTCCTTTTCTCTTGTCTATAACAGATCACCCTCAAAATTCAGTGAAAACCAACAACATTGTAAAATATTTCACCTTTGGTAAAACAGGCCATATTGCCATTATCCATTAAAAAAAAATGAAAAAGAAAAGACGACCAAAAAAATATTCTTTCCAGACCTATTCATAACAGTGTGTTCCTGGCTGGCTGCCCAAAACTATTATCATTCTATTAGTATTGTTTGTTTGTCAGACTTCATCCAGCTAACACGTGTTAAAACTACAGCTGTCTACATTTGGATTTTAACTAAGGTATCTGTTTTATTATTTTTCCTCCTCTAAATGATGAAAATGAATATTTTTTTTTAATTTGATCTTTGTATTCCCCAATACAATTGTACTCCCCAAAATACCTTCGTTATGCAATATGAGGGTGTCTTGTTCTTGTCAGCAAAAGAACCCTGTGCTCTACTGGAAATGGAGAGAAGGACCATTGGTGAGATTTAAGATGAGAAGTCCCCAGTTCTTCTGTAGAGTGGACATTCTAATACAGTCTCAATTCTGTCCTTTCCATCTTTTAGCGGAAATATAGCATGTAAAGAAATAAAGCCCACCATGTTAACTCATGACTTACCAAAATCCTTAGAAAAATACTTTTTGCACAGCTCTAGGTCATGAATTAGTGGTTTGTTTATTCCTTCATTCTCTGTTTTCAAATCCAAGTAAGAAATCCCAGATTTTTCAAGTCAAAACAGGTGACATCCTGACTATGCAATGCAGTGATACATAAAGAAGCTGTTTACTCTACATGGAGCAGCACAGCTCAGAGATGCCTTGTCATGTCCTGTCCTGGGAGCAATACCCCAGCCCTAATTCTGCACTCTGCCTGGGCTAATCTGCCTTTTCTTTCAGGCCTGTAACTTTTCTGGTATCTCAGCACTGCATGCTGCAGTCACACCACACCTGAAGTGTTTAGAGAGTAGTTCAACATCTGTCAGTTGGCAGTGCACCTTCTCTAATAAGAATAAAAAGGAGTTATACTACAGAAATCAAGGGCTTTGCTGGAAAGGAGCTGGTAAAATAAAAACTGACAAAAAAATCCGGTAACTTTCATTGCCAGCAGACATTGCCAGCAAAGTAAGTACTGCCTGCCCAGCAGCAAGGGCAGCTTGGGTTACATTGCCACTAAAAAACTTCAGCAGAAATGCCAATCACAATTATTATTATAATATGTTTGACATTCAAATGTCAAATGTGTCACTGATCCTCCTCTAAGAAATAACCAAGATCACACACACTTTATGGCTTTCTTTATCTGCAGTCAACACAGATTTTAAATAAGATGCTCTAGATAGAAAACTACATGTACAAAACTTAGGAAATGTTCATACAGATACATTCAAATAAACTAATTCTCAAAACTATTTATGATCTTAAAGATGCATTCTGTGATTTCTAATCTGTAACTATGAGTGGTTGTAAGAAAATCTTATAAGGCATTATAATCTATTGTTATAAAATAAAAAATGGCGAACAGTCTTGGTCTGAGTACAGTTAAACAAAAAATCGTTCTCAAATGTCACTGAGGATGTGGAAGAAAGCATGAGCGTTTCCTCCCAGTGCCACTGCCTCCAGGACATCAGCTAATTGTTGCCTGAGTAACCTTCAATGTGTTTTGCTCGATACCTATGCCCTGGAGGTAACTTCAACAGTTTGTATTAATTTAATAAGTGTTTCTTTATGTCTGCATTTGGTTTTAAGTACAGTACTCGCCCCTGGTCTTAGAATGCATGCTGGGTAGAGAGCACTAACATTATCTACACCATTTAAGATTACACACACTTCAATTAGATCTCTCAACCATTTTTCCTTCGTTGCTGCCATCATCCTAGTTCCTGCAGGCTGAAAGCTGAATGTTTTCGCTAGACCTTGTTATCTTTTTTGTCACTCTATAAAATTGTTCACTACAATCCCATCTATTCCTGAAAATAGTCCTTATCAATCTGCTCTTCTTAAAATATTTTCTGTAACTTACATCAATCCAGGTGAAACAAAAATTGAACTAAATCCTTCCTCATCCATATGTAGTACCAAACCCATTGTAGCCTTAATTCTTCACATGCAAGGAACATCTTTGTGCTTGATCTTTGTCACAGAGCCAGGAAAGTGCTTTAAAATACAGTTTAATTTTAAATATTTCAAGAGTTATATTGATTTGAGAGAAGAAATTCATATAAGAAAACTCAATACATGCATTAGAGTTAGGTAGTGCTTATCAGTTTTGGAAGGCCGGTTTAAATATCATCTTTCCTAATTCGATCTCACATAATTATTTATTACTCACTTCTCATGTGCAGTGATTAAGTTGTAAGTTTTGAAATCACTTGCCTCTTCTCAACCCTCTCCTTTGTGATCTAGTGTTTTTTGAATCCAGTGCTTTCTGAATTGCCATTTATTTTTACACAACATTTCTGACCAAATTGTTGACATACTTGTGTGGGGGTTTTTGGCTGCTTTTTTTTCTTTCTTTCTTTTAAACAAGTATCTTATGGCTTTGTCTACTTGATCTTAACAGTTTACTTACTTTGGCTTCTGTTATTTTGGGTACTGTTGAGTTCTTTTGGTGTCTTGGTCTTTTTCAAACACTGCTCTTGGACAAAATTCTGCTAAATGTGAACATCTACTATTTTTTCTGCCTCTACATAGGACAAATTCATGATGGAACACTTGATGGGACAAACAGCAGGGCAAACGGAAAGCATCTTTGACAAAGGTGGCCAGTGTCATTCCAGATCAGAAAATAGAAACCATTAATATTCAGAGGAAGATTTCAGAAATTAAAGGTGATCTGGACGGCTTTTCCTGAGGAATTATATTTCACTCTATGCTAACATACTTCCACTATGAATTTTGAAGTACTTCTCACAGTTAAAATAATGTGAGCTTTATCAAGAATACATACCAAGAGATGCACTAACAACCTTTACTGTGCATCTGGGTGAAAAACAAGATTAATTATATTTCTTGTCTTTTTTGCAAGCAGTTGTTCAGAAATTCTCTGAAGATGAACAGAATTTTGTTAAATGAAGAGCAATTCCCTCTCTCCCCACTCCTCCTCCCTTTAATCTTATCAACTGAAGAGAACAGTCTTTGAGAATTGAGACTACTGGTATATTTGATCACTTATTCATGACGAAAAGAGAAGGTAAACCACGAGTGACATATGACCTCTCTGTTTGACTGAACAGTAGTAAAAACGAAGGTACTTCTTCTAATGTGCATATCGTATCTTTGCAGGAAGTTCACAGAAAATCCTATAAATTAATAAAGCATGCTTTTTTTTTCTTAATTTGGTTATCAGATTGTGGCAGTTTACTATCAATAAGTTACTGGAATGGACATCTTTCATTTCTACCATAGTAATCATTTATTTATTCTCCAGCTTCCTGGACTCCTGATTTTCTGCTCTGAGAGAGACTTAGTTTACTCTGAGCAGAAAAGCACCTCCCTGAGTACAGATAAGGAGTGATTAGAAGGCAGCCAGCTTGAATACAACCTCTTGACCCATTCCAAAACAAGACTCTGAAGATAAAAAGCAGGGAGGAAAACTTGGCAGGCAATAAGCAATGGTACAAGAACTGGATAAGAGACCTTGTGATAGATGGACAAATGACAAGAGAGAACAGAAGATGTATGGTTAAGGGCACAGGAAAAGAAAGACAAGCTGCAGGTTAAAGAGATGAACAGACCAAAGCAAAACACGGACAGACACCATGGACAGATGCTGTGAACAGGAGGAATCTTGGCCTTATTTATAATCTGCTGAAAACCTGGCTTTCTGAGTACTTGGGCTGATATATGCCAACACAGGCATCTAACCAGTTGCATGATGACATGTCCATGTGTTCAATGAAGGAACTTCAGAGGTCTACAGCCAAGGAACAACCTGGATCACTTGGACTTCAGAGTACAGTAGGTAGAGGACAGCATATGCTTTCTAAGTCTTCTCATAAGTCTACATGAGAAATGTTACCTCCCAATATATTTACAACAGTGTAAAACTTCCAAGTTTGATGTGATTTATATTAGTACATCATAACTTGTATTGACTTGCCTGGGATAAACCTTAAGGTGAGATGAATCACTCCCTAGAAGCATCTGCTTCTCACTACAGTAGGCACTAACGGGAGACTACAGTGACTGTATCAGATGCAGCCACCTACACTGCACTTGGCCAAACGAATCCCATAAAAATTATCAGATCTATATAGATATTTAAGTGTGTGAAGTAGAGAGGCACCTAGAAGACACTTTGGCCTCTTAACCCCTGAGGATTTTTAGATATTTGATCTCCTTAAAAGTTTAAACTGCATGGCTAGTGAAACCAATGGTGCCTTAATTATTCAAAAATCCCGTTAAAAGGCAAATGTAGATGTCACAAAATGTTCAAATGGATCCATATCTTCACTATCTAGAAAAATTCTTACATACTGCTAAGGTTTAAGGTAACTGGATTTTCACTGTAATTTCTCCTGATATTAAAAATACTAAGAGATTCCAGTCAGGTGTCTCCAAACAGTTTTAACTCTGTCCTTACCACACTGCTCATCATAGTGTAATACTTCCATTTCTACATAAATAGCCCAAAGCAACTTATGGGGCAGCTGTTTACTTTGTTGAATAAGAGTTGCCATTTGAGCCAGTAATTTTTTTTATAGTGTCATTAAGCATGTAGTATCATCATAAGTCATGACCATATCACATCCCTCTGTGACCAGCAAGCTCATTTACCTTAAACCTCAAGTAACAGCCAAACAAAACAATGCCCATGTACTCACATCTGCTCCTCCCAAGCTTTTGTATATCTATATTCACACGGTAAGGCTGCAGGCAGACCTGTAGCACATACAAGCCCAACCAAAGTCTCCTGCTGAGCCTCCACTGAGATCCCCTGTTATTGGATGAGGCCAATGCTACATGTCCTTGCTACATCCCAACTGCTGTGTGACACTTGAGCTCTCACAAACAGTCATGGAGCTGTTTTCTGCATGTTGTGCTTTACCAAAAGACAAGTGCAACGCAGCCGAAATATAGCATGAAATGTACTTTAAATGACTCAATCAAAGATAAGGGACTACAACGTTAACCCACCTATACTAGGCTGCATGACTTTGCAGAAGCAGTGAGGGCATATTGAGGGAAAGAAGATACTCGACAGATACTGCAGCCAAAGCCAATCTAGTTCTGGTTTGGGAAGTCAGGCACAATTATCCCCTTATGACAGCCAGCTCAATACAGAAGTGAGGCAGATGGGTAGAGGGCTTTCTTACCATTCTTTGCACAAAACGGTGCACCATAAATAAGTTACCCTGGAGACAGTAGGAGCCACAACCAAAAATGCAAAACAGAGTAAAGCCTCAAAAACACATGATCTGGAAATGTTTTGAATTGTTGTATCCAGAAAAGAGAAGAATATATTAAAGTATTATATTCTCCTTCCCTATGTTGGCTATAAAACATGTTGATGGTGTCAGGATGTCATTCAAAAAGTAGTTGTTTCTTGTCCTTTTGTGTTAAAGTGCTGTCTACTTTCAAGTTATTGATCAAATGAAAATGGAATGGCTCCACTGCTTATAGAAAGGATTTTTTCTGTATTCACACAGAGCACGTAATAATTCAGAAATTTTGACGTTATTATTTATTGATGTTATTGAGAACTCGTAAGCTACACATAAAGATCAATACACATAATTTTCCTATGTTGACAGCTTCTATCTCTCACTGCCAGTAAACCCATGCATTTATTCAAGTTCTGAACTAGCAGGACTCAGTTCAATGTGGTGGCTGGTCGCGAGCAGGTCAGGAGGCAGCAGGGCAGGGCAACAACTCCAAAAGGAATATTACAGCTTCTGGGTATTTCTGGGTGTTTGTTTCGGTAAGGTACAGCAGTGTTTCACAATAGCCTTCAAAGAGTGAGAGGCCACTCCAATTCCAGGGAAGCTGGGAACAGACATGTGCTCCCCTTCACACCATATGTCTTCCTACCTCTCCCCTTTCTCCTGCACCACATGGCATTTATCTGCTTCTTGAGACCGCAATAAAAAGGCACAAAACAGCCATCCTGCTATCCCTGGCGCAACTTCAGCCTGCCTCCTCTTGAGCTGCTTGGAGAAGGCAAGAATCATAAGCTCCTCCTAGAGAAGGTGGGGTAGAAAGGTGAGGGTAGAAGAAGCAGCCCAACAACACAAAGTGCTGGAGAAAGTGGTGCCTGCCATGGCTGAACTGCCCCTCAGTTCCCACTGCAGTGATCCCTCTCTCTAGCCCTGCCCCACAGCCACCAAAGACCTGTGGGTCAGTGAAGGCGCAGATAGCACAGGGCAGCCTGCTCCTGTCTCCTGGTGCAGAGGCAAGGCAGGAAGCTCCCACATCACCTCTGTCCCTTGCAGCTTCCATCCCAACCTAGCACTAGTGGCACACACAAGCTGTTGCTGTGGAGCATGACTGGGTTTCACAACCATAGTCTCTTGCAAGTGTGTGAGCTATGCCTACTGTTGATTCTTGGGAACAAATTAGTTGTTCATAACACTAAACACTGTCTTCAGTCTTATAAAATTGAAGTAAAAAAAAAAATTCCTAAGACTTTTATACAGTGTAAGTCATATACTCTTTTTTATACACATATAAGATCTCTTGTGAGCCTTCTCTTCTCCAGGCTAAAAGATCCCAACTCTCTCAGGCTCTCCCCATATGATAGATGCCTGAATTCCTTCATACATAGAGATGTTCCTACTCATGTAGGGAGGCTGGATCAGATGACCTCCAGAAGTCCCTTCCAGCCTGGAACATTCTATGATTTTATGATACTTGCAGTGGCCTTTTACTAGACTTACTCCAATATTTCCATGTCTCTCTCATTCTGAGGGGCCCAGACCTGGACACAGCACTGCAGATGTGTTCTAGTCAGGGCTGAGCAGAGAAGAGTCATCCACTTCCCTTGACTTAGTGGTAATGCTTTCCCTAGTGCAACATGGGGATGCTGGCCACTTACGGTGCAAGGGCACTTTGCTGGCTCATGTTCCACTTGGTGTCCGTCAGGAGCCCCAAGGCCCTTACTGCAAAGCTTCTTTCCAGCCAAACACCACCCAGCCTACATGGGTGACTACCTGGGGTTTCTTCCCGCCTCTAGGGCAGGACTTGGAATTTCCCTTTACTCTGCTTCAGGAGATTCTTTCTGGCCATGATCTCCAGCCTCTCAAGATGCCACTGAATAGCAGCACAACCATTTGGTGTACCAACCAATCCCCCTATTTTTGTTAGAACTGAAAATGTGCTGATTGTGTGCCCCGCCCCATCATCCAAGTCATTACTGAAGTTATTAAGCAGTATTGGCCCCTGTAGTCTAAATACTAAACAATATATTTTAAAATGTCTGCACATGTACTTGAATTCCATGCTTGTCATCTTCTCAAAATAATCTTGATAAAAATAGATTAAAACAGGAAAATAAAATCAGTGAAATAAAAGAGTCAAAGATGACTCTTAAAAACCACTAAGGTGCAGTTGAGAGTTAAAGCTTTAAAACAGAATAATGTATACAGTATATCCATCTATTTTCCTCTTTGTCAGCAAATTGATAGTAGAGCAAACACATTATTCCATGTGAATGATGCCCTGTAGCCCTATTATTCATACACAGTTTCACAAAAAATATCTTCACTAAATCCAAAGTAACTTTGTTCAACCACAATCCTTTGTAATGTTTCTGCATACGCAGTTACTGTAGAGTATTTCAGGCTCAGGTAGCCAGCTTACTGTCTTATTATTTAGATGGATGTCATTGAAAAAACAGTGTTATTTGAGCCACATAATACCAATACATGATTTCACAAATGCAAATTTATGAATCCCACAAATGCAGTTATCTCATTGATTCTGCACTCAGAAACTGGCATCCATATAGGAACTACAGATAAGAGAGTAGCTTTAGATTGCACCTAAGATAATCAGCCATAAATTTGTTATCGCTTCACTCCTCTTCATGAAGAGCTAATAGTCTGAGGAGATGAATGGCAAAAATCCACACAACATTCCAATTTATTCAATCAAGTTGTCCACAAAGGAAGGCAAACACCTAAACTAGGGTCCACTGCGCCCGAGCTACATGCTCTGATTCAAAAAAGCTCAAGAACGTTATCAGAGCAATGGCCACACCATGTCAAAGCAAAGAGACACACAACCCTGTTTCCTTCACCTCTGTGCCTGTTCTTCCCTAGACATCTGCTCTCAGCCACTGTCAGAGACATTCCCCAAGGAAACTCCAAACCTCCAGAAATTTGTGGATTTCTCATGGATTTGTCTTTGTGTTTAATATTCCCCATGCTTTTTTCCCCTTCCATGAATATCTCCAGTTCTACCCTTTGAAGTTGTAATTTTTGGCCTGCATAATAATCCACAGCAAAAAGATCTAATAATACTTTACTCAATAAATCATCTTTTATACTTTGTTCTGAACCTGTTTCTTTCACAGTTTAGTTTATACTGCATGGTTCTTGCTTAGAAAAGAGAGTGAATAGACTACTGGCTTGGTAAACATTCACAAGAGCTCACGACCGACACCATTTTAATTACCTGAGCAATACAATGTGCTCATTATCATACTAAACAATATTTGTATTTAATGAGAAAGTCAGGACTTCAAGATCTGAGTACAGCTGCTTAGCAGTGCAAGGACTAGTAAACACAGTTTTGGCAGAGACAGTGGAAATACTCCTTCTACTAATAAAAAAGTAGATGTTCATGCGTAAATACTGTGGTTTTTCCCTGTTACAAGCACAGATTAATTAGTAATTTTGTGTATGCTGCTGGTAATGGTAGAGACAGAATCATTATTTGCATGCCTTAGAATTTCTATATAGTAACATGACATATTAAATATTATAGGACAACTGGCCTATGCACTGACCATTGATATGCATCCAGATTGACATCTTTAAAGGTTTATGTTCTCTTACTGTCTTCCTATATACTCACTGCAGCCTCCCACACAGACAACAAGCAGAGGGTGGAAGCTGCTGGCACAGCACTGCAACTCTGGCAATTCTTAGTTGGAAGCTAAATCTCTAATCCTCAGGCTGCTTTCAACTATACCAAGATAGGAAATAACATGGAACTGCTCCCAGGATAAGAATTCTATAAGCGGTTCTGTAAAAGTCCATCCCCACCCCCTGGCAATAACTAGAGAGTATGGCCACACTGAGAATCCAGCCTCCTTCTCTCTTGATAATGCAAGGACAGCTTATAAATTTAAAAAAAAAAACAACCCAAAACACGAAATATAATATTTTCACATAATGAAGCTTATCAGCAGATTCACCAGCAAAAATCACCACGTGGACATTCTACAATTCCTCAGGTTTTATCTTGGTGATTTGATTTCACCAGAGCCAAGCAAAGACTGACAACAGAGAAAATGTGAATCTTGTGTTTCAGGGTTTGCGGCTGTTACACATATTGCTAGGAACTCAGCAATGCTTGCAGCCGTCAGGAGCCCTGCAGTTCAGAGTTCCTGGGTGTTACAAGCTCCATCAGGCAGCCAGCAATGCTTCAATCTGACATTAATCTCCTACTTTGGGGTTCACAGCTATTACAAGCAGTTCCAGCAACTTGGCGATGCTAGTAACAATTTATTTCACTTAGCAACAAATGCTAGCATATGGGTGTTGCTTATAATTTCTAAGGAGCTTTTTGCCAATGCTATTAGGTTCCACAGTCAGCTGGGGCTACAGTAATGGGCGATTTAAGGCATTTTAAGAACATTTCTAACAGTGGCCCCTAACAATAAAGAGTACCTTTGGTTATAGTAACTGTGCATACAAACATTGCTAATATGTTGGCAACTTTCCTTATAATAACCAAGTGCCTGATACTACCTACAGCTGTGAAAACATTAGTTAGTGCTTCAAAATGCTGCTGCTATGTCAACAACATGTATAGAATTTAACAAGTAATTCTTACAATATCAGGAGATACTCTGCCAGAGCTCTGTGCTGCAGCTAAGTCCCTCAGCAGGGTATATTAGCTCAGTCTCAGCACTGTGCTAATAAAGTCACACAGATTTTGAGCAATGTGAAAATATTAAAAAGGTACACCGCCGAGAACACGGGATGCCGAGAACACAGAAAGAGGCTCTGCTTCTGAATGCTGAAAAAAGTGTTTAACACAGCCAAGAGACTGAGTAGAAAATTTTAATTCAGACATCACTGTTGTTATTCATGAAGGTTTCTGTAGATTTTTTTTAATACAAATTAAAAATAAAAAAGAAAATGTTTGATGTCTTATAAACAAGTTGTAGATTTGCTCCATCGTGTCTTAATAAAGACATTTTCAAGGAAATATTAGAGTGAAATAACTCTCCAAAACAACATATTATGAAAGCTATACTGTAATTCAACCCCTGAATCCTGTACTATAGAAGTGTATTTTAGTGTCATTCTACCACATGGCCAGGAAAAGAAAACACCAAATCTTTCCTTAACTTCAAGTTTCATCATATATGCAAATTCCACAGGAGAGTTTTTGAAAATTTTTCTTTTTTTTATTGGCAGAAGACCAACTTTTCTCAAAACTGAAGAATGCCTGTGCAATTATTCATTTCAGCACTTCTTAACAGAAGAAATTTATTACCTTTAAATTAATTTTGAAAATGTTAAAAAATTTTCTTCTACAATTCTTTTCAAAATTGTTCAGCTTGGTTTGTATTGCATATACTTTACATCTAAATATGTGATATTAACATCAATGCTCTGAGATGCATTAAAGTATCTTGTAAAAAAAGTCTAAAGTTAATTTATTTTTTTTTAAATTCCAGACAGATGCTGAAGTACACAATTTTACTGCTTAACTGACTCTGTTTTCAAGTTTGTTTCTTTTTCATTGCTGAATCCTTCATAAACATAAAGGGCAAATCATGCTAAACCAATCAGATCAGCTTTTTTGATAGAGAACAAGCTCTGTACCTGAAGGAGAAAAAAAGAAAGCCACACATCTTATTTTTAACAAGGCTTTTGGCACTATCATGATATTTTCTAAGCAGGCTAACAACTATCCTAAGAAGGCTGAACTACTACGTTAGTATGTAACTAGCTAGAAAACTACAGAAGAATATTATCTACAAAAATTTCATAGGATGTTATATGGCCTACTCCAGTTTCATGTAGTCTATTCCAGTTCTGCTACCTTACAAGACAGAAGGATGAAATAACAGGTAACAGTTCAGAGAACCGGGATACAGAACTGTAGTTGCAGAATACAGAAAAATGGGAAATGAGAGAAATACTCCAGAAAAAATAGGAATAAATTCAATAAGAATTAAAAACCTTTACACGTTTAGGAACAATGAAGCCCACCAAATTTAAAAAGGCTAAAACCCAACTTTTTAGTCTTGCCCAGGGAAATGAAGATCTGAGCATGTAATAGTTCACAAGGTTCAGTGTGAATCGACAATGGCATTCTACAGGAAAAGTGGCATGCTGTTGTATATGAACAGGAGTGTTATCTGTACTCCAGTGGGAGTGGAGTTTGTCATCTATGGCTGATACATGTCCATACATAAGCTGGGTCTAAGAGCATATCGTTCTTCTGTGCTTCTTTCCTGAAGGAGTGGGTTAAGAAGAACCTGATGAAGTTCAACAAGGACAAGTGTAAGGTCTTGCACTTGGGAAAACATAATCCAGGAATGCAATGCAGGTTGGTATCTATCTGGCTGGGGAGCATCTCCGTGGAAAGGGACCTGAGTGTCCTTGACAATAAGGCCAATATGAGAGATCAGTGTGCTGCAGAGGCAAAGAAAGCCAACAGGATGCTGGGCTGCATCATCAAAAGCATCACCAGCAGAGATAAAGTCATTATCCCACTCTGCCGAGTTCTTGTCTAGCCACACCTGGAATACTGTGTTCAGTTTTGGTCCCCACTGTACAAAAAAGCTTTGGACAGGCTGGAGAGGGTCCAGAGAAGGGCCACAGAGATGCTCAAAGGACTGGGAAGCTGCCGTATGAGGAAAGGTTGAGAGAACTGGGTTTGTTCAGCCTTGAGAAAAGAATGCTTAGGGGAGACCCTTGTCACCATGTTCCAGTATTTAAAGGGTGGCTACAAAGAAGATGGAGGCTCCCTTTTAAGAAGGAGTCACATGGAAAAGATGAGGGTAATTGGTACAAGTTGCTCCTGGGGAGATTCCGACTGGACACAAGATGAAAATTTTTCACAATTATTCCAATCAGCCATTGGAATAGTCTCCCTAGGGAAGTGGTGGATTCCCCAACACTGGACATTTTCAAGATTCATCTGGACAACGTGCTGGGCCATTTTGTCTAGATTGTATTTTTGCCAAGAAAGGGCCAGATGGTCCTTGAGGTCCCTCCCAACCTTGTATGTTATGATTCTATGAGAGGTGATGCACCACATCAACCCAGAAGCTCCAAGTGATACTACTTTAAAAAGCAACCATTTTCAGTTGGTGGCATATAGTCAGTATAATCTGCCTGCTGCAATATAAAACTAGATGTTGATCATTAAATCTCATTTCAGCAATTTCAGGATACCATGTAGTAAAAAGAATCTAGAGAACATGTGCTCCAATAACCCAAACCCCAAAAATATTCCCTACACACTTTATTAAATTGAAAACTCTCAGTAAAACCCTCATTGAGACAGCAATGATGTGCCACAAAATGAGAGCATAGAAAGATGAGACACACTGCCAATGCCCTTGACCTACATAGAAACAGGGAATTTTATTCTGTGAAACCCCTAATGACCTTTGTTAGAACTGCTGAATCCGGCGGTCCAACAGAGGCAAGGCTGCTCTGTGCCCCTAGGTCTAGCCAGTAGCACAGCTGAGCAGGTATTGCCTATATAGAGAATACACAACACGTATACACATGCACACATACACATGGCCAGCCACACAGACAAACACAGACAGAAACCACAGCGCTCGCAAAAATCCAGACAGCACCAGCACTCATCCTGTTCCCTTTCTGTCTGACAAGGATGGAAGTGCTTTAGTGGAAAATAAATACATATGCAACAGAGACCAATCTAGTTGCTGAGTTTAAACGGTCTGTCCAGCAGCTGACCCCAGACACCCAGGTCTCCCCAGCTGCTGGCATCTGAACATATGAGATACTGAGACCCACAGCCTCACTCCAGTTGCAGGTGCTCAAGCACACAGATGCACACTACCCAGCCACTGGCTTTAGATCCTCAGCCTATCCAATGACTTTCCCTTGGGTCCTTTGGTCTCCAGTTGCCTCAGGCACAAACACAAAAATGCAAAGGCATCTGTCAGCTGTCCCTCAGGCCCCAGGGTCTCTTTTGTAGCTGGTTTTGGCTTCCTGGTCCAGCTAACAGCCAGCTCTCAGGCCCTTTGTTTTCTCTGCTATCCGGCCCAGACTCCTGGCTGTTTCAATACCTGGCTCCCAGAACTCTTATTCTGCTCACTGACTAGCCTAGCTTGATATTTGCTAGTGATCATACACCACATACATAGAATCATTTAGATTGGAAAGACCTTTAAGATCATCTAGTCCAATTATAAGCCTACTCTACCAAGTCTGCTGCTAAACCATGTCCCTTAGTACCAGATCTACACCACTTTTAAATACATCCAGGGATGGTGATTCAACCTGTTCCTGGGCAGCCTGTTCCAGTGCTTGACAACATTTTCAGTAAAAATTTTTTCCTAATGTCCAACCTAAACTTCCCCTGGCACAACTTGAGACTGTTTCCTCTTGTTCTATCACTTGTTACTTGTGAGGAGAAACCAGTACCCATTTCTACACAACCTTCTTTAAGGTAGTTGTAGAGAGCAAAAACATCTTCCCTGAGCCTCCTTTTCTTCAGAATAAATAGCCCCACTTCCTTCAGCCACTTCTCATAAGACTTGTTCTCTAGGCCCTTCACCAGCTTTGTTGCCCTTCTCTGGACCCATTCCAGCACCTCAATATCTTTCTTGTATTGAGGTGCCCAAAACTGAACACAGTACTCGAGGTGCGGCCTCACCAGTGCCAAGTACAGGGGTATGATCACTTCCCTAGTCCTGCTGGCCACACTATTTCTCAGACAAGCCAGGATACATACCTGTATTCCCTCCAGTTTCTGGCACTGCAAACCCATAGACCCTGTAAGTCATAGTCCTCACTCCAGCTGTCAGCACTTAGAACTGCTTACACACACACATGCACAGAACAAAGAGCTCTCAGCCAGAAAATTAGTTAGAAATCAAGTTTAATAAGACCAAGGCAGATGGTGCTGGTCAGACATGGGACATGGCCAGATAAGCGTACTGACCAGCAACCTGTTTACACAACCCGTCACTTTTAACCCCCTTCCCTGCTATTTCCCATGCTTGTTCCTTTCCAATTTGCCATGATCCCACTCTCTTTTTTCCTGCTTGTGGTTCCTCCTCTAAACATCCCAGAATAAATCTCACACAATCCCAAGATACCCTTCCCCTCCATCTCATAATAATTCCCACACCCTACAGGCAGCAACCTCCCTCTTTTTAAAGCTGATCTCAAGACCCTCTCCCACTGACTGATCTTGATGGGTCTTGCATCTGTACAACAGGGCCCATCACTCTCTTGCAGCAGACTTGTGAGTGCCGTTTCCCTGATAAGCTTCTAGTGCTCCTCTATCTGCCATTGTTCCTCTGCTCCTTTGTACTCATGGAGACAAATCTTTTACTTCATACCATAACGACCTGAAGAGGTGGGCTCTGTCTCACCTGGCAGAGAAGTATAGGAAGAGGAGGGGACTCACCACCAGCCTGAGGTGGCAGACTTGTGATCCTGATCCCAACCAAGGCAGCCACCTGCACTCATGAGCAGGACACATCAAGTGAACAAACTGCCTACTAATAGGAATACTATGATGCCATGCCCTACTTTGTCTCTTTCTGTAGCCATTTTCCAATGCTTAAAAGGCAATAAACAAATAAGCAAAAAAAACCCCAAGTAATTAATCTTAGAGGCTGAAATCTTTCCTGGTCTTTGAGGTCACCTAGAAGGAAAATCTAAGTAATACAATTATTTATGTGATATTCATATAATAAATGTCTAAACTGCTGTAATCAACAAAGCTCAAAACCTCTTAACCCCTCTTGGGTTTATCAACTAGTCAGAAATTCAATGACTCATCCTAAGCCTAGTTCTTTCACCACAAACTCTACAGTTTCTCATACTTTCCCTATATAAACACAGTAACACCATCTACACACAGCTATAAAATATTCCCTATCTCTCTGCTCCCACCATCTCCTTTGACGTAGGCTGTCCCAGAACTTTATTCTTTGGGTGTTTAGAAACTTTAAAAAAATCTTCTAATCAAAATACTTTACAACCACTGTACATACATTTGGTCTTTTTACAGAAACAATTATTCTTGCTCCTTGATACCAAGCCTCAAAGCTAGTTGTAAAATATTGATATAGTGTCTCATCATCATTTCAGTAAACAAGTGTCCTGTTTCTGTCTAGAAGATTGTTCTGGTTTGAGTTAGAACAGAACCAATTCTGTCCAGTGATTTTACTTTTCAGCTCAGTCTCTTCTAACTAACTGAACTTTCTGAAGTTAACAACATACTTTAGCAGACATTGTCTGCTTCTAGCAGTGATAGCACTCGACATTTATAGTTACTACCAAGGATTTCTGTATAGAAAGGCTCTTGCTTATACTTGCTCCTATGAAAACCAGGGTAACTAACTCTTGTGTACCCCACGGAGGGGTGAAGAAAGTGAAAGGCCGCACCTACACGGAGGAGAGGACAGGACAGGTGACCCTAAACTGACCAGTGAGGGATTCCATCCCATATACGTCATATTCATTATAAAGCTGAAGGATCACAAGGGTCAAGTCTATTCTTCAATGGCGTGCAGCCGAGGAGGACTCTGTTCATTATGCCTTTGATCCCAATCCATATGTTCCTGAACCGAGCTCCTGAATCTGTTTCCTGTCTGATGCTGAGTCCAGTCTGGGACTTCCCCAGTGCCTGCTCCACAGCATCAGTGGTGACAGTGACATAACTGCCAACAGGGGGGCTGGGTTCAATATTGGTTTTGTACATATTTCATTTTATTGTTATTATTTTCATTAAAGCTGGTATAGTATTCTTTTCCAATCCATAAGTCTCTCTCCCTTATTCCCTTTCTCTTGCCCCTTGGGAAGGCAGAGGAGTTAATAGAAAGTGTCCGTCATTTGTCCAGTAGCTGGCCCAGCCCTAACCATTGACAAGTTGTGACAATTTTTTTATCTCTTCCATTCTCTTATTCACCCCTTTTGGGCTGCTCCAGTTTAAATTCTGTTAACATTTTGGCCAGATTTTTGCAGAACATTCTAATGATTAAATGAGGTATTACCAATGTCTTGTACTATGGTACTAATTGTTTCCTGTTCCTGTCAGGAAGCCCTTGACATGACAAAATTTAATCACCTTTTGCATACACATCACACTGGTGGTTTACAGTCACAAGTGGCTCAAGGCCCATGTCTGTAGCTGAAAGTTTTGTTAGTTTTGAAATGCATTACTTTGCACTATGAATCCTTCCTTAAAATTTCTATTGCTCCTTTCAAAAGTGCATGACTTTCTTCTGGAATTCAGCAAGAAAGTTCTCTTCAGTAATACAAAATGTGACAGCTTAGACAAGAGGAAATGCAACTTCCTCAAACTGTTGAGCAGCAGCACATTGATGGTTTAGGAGGGGAGTCTTTGTGAGAAGGTCACAGATACAGGTTTGAAATCCTTCAGAAGAGGGCAGTAAATTTGCATATACCTTGCTTACGATTCCCAAGAGTTTTAAAGGAGATGAGGTCTGTGCATAAGCAGAGAGAAGTAATAACAGAAAACCTTGAGATATATTGGACAAATTTATTGACATGCATTGCTCGCTATTGTGGAGGAAGCATAATTTATTGGGATAGTCTAAGTAATTTTCTTTTTGGGGGATATTTTGGTTTATCCGTTATTAATATGGGGCATAAATACAGCAATAGATTGGTGTGGCTGATGTGCCCTTTTATCCTATATTTACCTTTTGTAAGGAAATTTACAGAATATTTAGTTTGGTTAATACGCACTTAAATCATGGCGCTGATAAAAACAAGTTCTCTTCCTCAATTTAGTTGAAACAGTGAGATTTGACAAAAATACTGATTCCTTCTCACTGTTGGAGGTATTTTATTGGCTTTAAAAATATTTTTATTTTACTTTTTGTAAGTCTTTCTAATTTGTGGACTAATAATTCCCTTCAGCAGTATAATCATGAGCAGTAGTCACAGAAGACAACAGAAGGTACAACAGAGACAAAGATGAATAATTTTTGATACTAATTAATTACAAATGACCAATTAGAGGATCCATTAATTTCATTTTGTGGGAACAAATCAAATGGCTCATGTGTAAAAGAGAAGAGTGTTTCTTGCAAGGGCAGGAAAAGAACCAGGCCATTAGGGTATAATCTGTTAGCTTTCACATGCACAAGTCCTAGTGAGAATAAAGAGAAATCTGTCTAGCATTCAGTGGCAAGATCTGTCCCAAATTTGCCTAATTGCTCCATAAGTGCTATTGAGACAGGAAATGTAGCTGCTACTGCAGTTGTAAAATGAAAGGCAGAGAAGGAAGATGGTTATTGAGTCTATTTTTAAGTATGAAAAACGCACTCACATAGTACAATGATGCAGACATTCAGACACACCAGAATGGAAATACAAGTAGTACAGTGAAAGAATTGGCCTGTATTACAATTCAAGATAATGGCAACCATCCTAGACCTACACATTATAGAAACACAAAGGCTGAATAGCTTATAAGGTTTAAAGGTTAGTAGAACATCCCACTGATAATATTTCATGTTTAAAATATGTTTTTGAGAATTTTATATTACATCACAGTTTAAGACCTGTGAGATCACATAACTTAAAGGCTGTCAATACTTTCCTGAGGTCCTGTTAGTTGAAGAAACAGTTGACTGTACTGACAGCGGCCCCTCTAAACAGAAATTGTGCATTGTGACTTTCATTTTATGTCCTATTACAGTGACAGAAATTTAAAAAATGTGCTCCTTCAAGAGCCAGACAGCCTCAGAAGAGACAACGTGTCTTTTTTCATTACTCACAACAGAAGAAAAATCACTGTAAGGTACACCAATAAGGTATACCAGTTGTATACAAGTAGTCCTGAAATGCCAGGCTACAATGACAGAAGTGACCAACGAACTTTATCACAGAACTAACCTCCTGCTGAACAGACGGATGAGGCATGGCACTGATGCAGTGTAATGCCACTGAAGAGTTTCCAACTACAATTCAGAAGGGCTTTTAAACAAAGAGAAATTGCCTACCGAAGATAGATGACAATCTACCCATGGCTATAGCAAAATGCTTCTTCTAAGTAGTTTACCTGGGATGAATCTGGACTGACACTGAAAAAATCCAGATATTTATCATTAACAGAAGTATTTTCTAAAAGAAGCCATTTTATCAGTTAACATATTACAATTTGTCTACCACTGCTGATGAAGATAAACAGACCAAGAAAACAAACCTCTGTAAGCTTTAGAGTACCATCAACATCAAGCATCAAAAACCCCACTTCTTCCCTTACTTAAAATAAGATTTAAAAGAAATCACAGTAGCATTCTCTTTTCTTCCCCGCTCTGTTCAATAAGGTTCATAGTTCAAGCTTGACCTACTCATTTTGGGGAAAGAAAGAAAACAAGAATTTCATTTTGCAGGGAGGATGGAGATTCTTGCATAACAGCAACAACGCAGGAACCGAGGTGTTAAGTAAAACACCAAATATCACAAGTGTTGCAACTGAAACCTGAGGGCTGACAGCTCTTTTCTGTCCATGCCTCCAGGGCCAGTAGCAGCTGACAAGCTGGGGCTGAAAATGAGGGAGTTTGTGTACAATGAGGATCTGATGTTATGTACCCACGGACTAGCTTGTGGGCAATGACTCAACTAAGTTTGTTAATCACTTACTAAGAATAAGGGCCTAATTAACAAGTTAGTGTGAATGTGGATTTATGGCTTTCCAGCAGCCACCAAATTACAAATGTCTGTGTTTGAATAAAAAAACCTATCCTTAAAAAAGTATTGTTTTTCCCCTTGGCTAAATAATGAAATTCCATTGCAAGCTAACCCTTATCTTCCTAAATCACTCACCTAGATTTCAGAGAGATATCTTAATTGAAAGAACATCCTTCCATGGATGGTTACCTATCTGTGAGCTCATCAACCAGCAGGGTGAATGCTGCAGGGCTGGCAGACAGAGTCTGCTTTCTTCCCACTTCCTCTAAATCCTTCAGTGGTTCTTCCAGATTCAACTACAAATTAGTGTAAATTCAAAGCACTTCTAACAGTCCTCAAGACTCTGCTGGGGTAGCTGGAAATCACAGTGAAGTGGAAGGCCCTCAGTCAGGAACCATTCACCACTTCTTCTCCTTTGCAGTGTCCTCAGAAGTGTAACCATGAGTTGGGAAACCGAGGAATAACAGACAGATGCCTTCAGACTACCAGTTCCTAATTCTGTTGTGCAAGTATATGGTGCAGAACATGTATATGGCGCAGAACATGTATATGGCCTTTGGCTTTCAACAGGCAGGACATCAGAAGAATCAGACACCTCAGAGTAGTTATGTAACTGGCAGTAGCCAGAAGGAAATGGCAAGCAGGAAAGCAGGTATGAAACCCCGCCTTTCTGCCAAGATTATGCCTGTCCTCTGTGTAAAAGCCTAGCATCCAGAATTTCCAGGATGTATGCCCTATTTTAATTCCAGGTGTTCACAACTTCCTCTCCCACCATTCAGGATATAACCATAACCACAAAGCCACAGCTACAACAAGGAAGGGGACGCTACTTGTACCATATAGAAAAGGGTCATCACAAGCCATGCAAGGCATTCATACCTTCCTTTTTTGGCCCAATCTTCACCTCCTGCTACATCTTGGAAGAAATTGTGGAAGCTACTGCATTTCCTAATAGATCTGACCACACAGACACTTTCGCACGTGACTTCCAGTCACTGCTGTCATGAGATTTATGCAAAAAATCAGGTTTAGAGAGGAGCCAGATGTGACACTGCTCACATTACAGCAGGTACGTGTACAAGCAGAAGTGTTGGTGCTGGCAGAACTTTAAGTATGGACATGCCAACCAATGGTACGTAGACACCCCATGAAAATTCTGCTTCTACAGCTTTTCGTTTAAGTGTTCAAACCCTTCCTACATCCAACATTAGATAAGCACACTATCCCATATTTGAATTATCTCATAAAACTGTTGTAACAAGTTGTTTTGTATCATAATTGGGTTTCTGTTGTCTTGGAAGAGTTTATCAGTTAACTAGTTACAGAAACACAGAATCATCTAATAATTTAGGTTGGAAAAGACCTTTAAGATCATCAAGTCCAACCATTAATCCAGCACTGCCAAGTCCACCACAAAACCATGTCCCTAAATGCCACATCTACACATCTTTAAATCCTGCCAGGGATGGAGACTTCACCACTTCCCTGGACAGCCTGTTCCAGTGCTTGACAACACTTTCAGGGAAGAAGTTTTTCCTAATGTCCAATCTAAACCTCCTCTAGTGCAAGTCATACTGAGGGCAGAGAGAGAGGTTTGGCCACTAACTCTCCATTTGGTTTGTGACAGGCATTTCCGCAGCAGCTGGTTGTGATCTTAAAACTAGAACCATGAACGCATATGGTGATTAAGCAGGCTAAGAAAATGGTAACTTTATAAATACGCAGCACAACATACACTAGTACATCTTTCATTTGTGGATTTCAGTCTTTGCCTCTGCAATGCTGTTCTGTGCCTAAGAAAGGTTTGAGAGGAACACAGAATACAACACATGCTTGAAAAAAATGTTAGCTGACATTTATAACATCACTAAAATGAAGTTTGAACTTATTTTTGTCCATTTTATGCCTCAGTTACTACTAGAAAGACCTACAGAGATTCTGACTTAATAGAGTTAAACCAGATCCATATAGAGATGCGTGTGTGCTGACTGTCAGTGTAAAAGCTGCAGATAACATCACCTGAAAGATATGTCTAGGAGGAAGCAGAAAATGTCCACCCATTGGAGGAAGAGGACTATGCCCACTAAATGAGAAAGAGGGGGAAGAAATGAAATGATTACCCAAGAACCAGGATAGTAGAAGGAGAATGCTAGCTGGCTTTATAAATGCTGTAAAAGGGTAAAGGTGAAGAAACTGTTGTTTTGCCAAGAGGGATCTGTTTGCACTTTCTCACTGTGAATGTGAACTTGGTACAACACACAAAGCTTGAGAGATAATCAGAAAAATTAATTGCTGAAGAACACTGGCCAGTGATTGCAGACTTGCTGTTAAATGAAGCTAGAGGTTTTAAAAGTTTTTTTGTATGATGAAAAGAAGTAAAACCATTATGCATATGCATCTACAGAAGAAAAAGCAGCTGAGGAAGACTCTTTAAACATGCAACAGCAGGAATAAGACAGGGAATGAAGTCAGGTATGGAAGAATGTCCAGATGGAAAAAGGTGAACCTCATGAGGTTCAGCAAGGTCAAGTGAAGGATCCTGCACCTGGGCCGAGGAAACCAGCATTATCAGATGGTCTTGCTGCACAGAAAGGTGCCTCCATTTCTAACTAATATTTTGCTGTCTGAGCTTTACTGTATTTTGAGCAGAACTTAATCTCTTTTCTTTAAGTTGGAGAAATACAAGTTCGATGGGTGGACTGTTCAGCAGATAAGAAATTGCCTGGATGGTCACATCCAGAGAGTAGTGGTCAATGGCTCGATGTCCAGATAGAAAAAGATGTCAAGTGGTGTCCCTCAGGGGTCCATACTGGGACCAGTGTTCTTTAATATCTTCATTAATGATACTGACAGTAGCATTAAGTGCACTTTCGGCAAGTTAGCTGATGACATCAAGCTGGGGGGTGCAGTTGATATGCCACAGGGACAGGACACCATCCAGAAGGACCTGGACAGACTGGAGAGGTGGGCCAGGTGAACCTCATGAGGTTCAACAAGGCCAAGTGCAGGGTCCTGCACCTGGGCCAGGGCAACCAGCATTTTCAATATAGGCTGGGAGAGGAAGTGCTAGAGAGCAGCCCTGTGGAAAAAAGACCTGGGGGTACTAGTAGATGAAAAGCTGGACATGAGCCACCAATGTGCAATGGCAGCCCAGAAGGCCAATCGCATCTTGGGATGCATCAAAAGAAGTGTGGCCAGCAGATTGAGTGAGGTGATTCTGCCCCTCTACTCTGCCCTGGTGAGACCTCTCCTGGAGCACCATGTCCAGCTCTGGAGCCCCCAGCACAAGAAGGATGTGGAGCTGTTGGTGTGTGTCCAGAGGAGAGCCATGAAAATGATCAGAGGGCTGGAGCACCTCTCCTATGAATAAAGACTGAGCGACTTGGGGCTGTTCAGCTTGGAGAAGAGAAGGCTCCATGGGGACCTTATAGTGACCTTCCAATACCTGAAAGGGGCCTATAACAAGGCAGGAGGAGATCT
>JAVSBS010024320.1:0-12895 GCA_033124195.1 Coracias cyanogaster
CGGCGGGGCGGCCCCGCTGCCCGCTCGGTCCCCGCCCCGGGCCGGGCCAGGGCTGCCTGCCGGAGCTCGCCGCGCCCCCGCACCCTCCGCGCCGCCCTCTAGGCCGCGGGCGGAGGCTCGCACCTGCTCGGCACCAGGGAGCAGCGCCCGGCGCCGGGGGGATCCCCCTTCCTCGGCAGGAGGGGTGCGTGGGGCGGGGGGAAGTCCTCGGCTGGGCCACGCTGCGGGGGGAGGGGGCGAGCCCTTCCATCGGGGCGGGGAAGGATGCCGAGGGCGCCGGTGGTCCCTTCTACCCCCTCCCCTCCCGTCGTTCAAAACCTACCCCCCACTCGCGCCTCCTTCCCCGGCTCTCCACCCCCCCAGACGGGGCGTGTACAAAGCTTCCTCCCTCCCTCCCTCCCTCCCTCCCTCCTTCCCTCCCTCCCTCCCTGCCCTGGCAGCGTCTGGGGCTCCCCGGCGGACCGCGCTCCGGGGCCGCGAAAGGGTCGGCGGTGCCGGGCGGGCGGAGAAGCCGAGGCGGCTGGAGGTGGCGGACGGAGCCCCCCGGCCGGCAGCGCCCTCGGTCCCCGCTGCCGCCCCGCAGCCGCAGCGGCGGGGGATGTGGCACGTCGCGGGGCCGCCGGGGTGCAGCTCATTCCTGATGCCGCTGTTTGTCGCTGAGTTTTGAAGAGATTTATTGGCTGGCTCTTGCTAAGCCACGCTTGAGTAATCCGAGCTGCTGCGCGCCGTGGTGAAGCCCGGAGGGGGGGAGCGTCACTCCCTCTGGCAGCGGAGCAACATTAGTCTTCCAGCCCTCTAACCATCACTACAGCGTCGGAAACTGCCGGGTCACAGCCATTTGCTTTGGAAAATTGGCGATGTTTGGTACTAGAGATCGATTTCCCGTGTAATCTTCCCCCCCACCTCCTGCTTACCCCACCCCTACCCGCCCCAGACAATAGCGTCCGAGCTCCTCCAGGAAAAAAAATAGAAAAGAAAGCAAGGAAAGAAAGAAAGAAAGAAAGAAAAAGAAAGAAACTGGGGGATGGATCTGACTCCAATAGGAAAAGCGTGCCTCTAGAAGTGGTGCTAATGGGAAGAGATTTCCGAGCTCCAGAGGACGATGGTTTGTCACAAAGGGTAGCTGGCTCGGTGCTCTGGGCTGGAGCCGTGTAGGAGATCCTTGGAGAAGTCATTGTGCACAGAAAACCGAAGACCTGTACAAACATGCCTGTTCGCAGAGGTCATGTGGCACCACAAAATACATTTTTGGGTACAATCATACGAAAATTTGAAGGGCAAAGTAAGTTCTCTCTTTCTATCTATTTTGCTACGGTAGTTTGATTCTGCTTGTGACTAAATGGACAGCAGCTCCGGACTATTTTAAGTTTGTAGCTCGGAAAGAAAACCCCAGAGGTAAGGAGTGGATCCCCGGCAGAAGTAGCGTTGTTTTTTATCTAGAATACGGATTACTGACTTGAATTATTGGGCTTTTTTCCCCCCCAGTATTTCAAGGAATAGTTGTTATCTTTGACTGTATCCATATTGTATAGCTATAGAAGTTATATATATCTATATATATCTTACCTGCTTCTGAACCGGTGAGATGGCTCTCAAATCAGAGTGTACAATCTTGATGCCTGTGCAATGTCTAAAAATAATCTAGTTTTATTATTAATATTGCTATTATTATTATTGATTATCATTGCCGTTTCAAAAATAAAGCAGAACAGTCACACTTTGATTTAGAGGAAGCAGATAATAGGTAGGGGAGTTGTTAAAGGGAAAACACTCTCTTACCTTGTTGTCATGACTGCATTTTAATATAGCTGTCAATTATTTCTGCTTTGTTTATGGAAGTCTAAAATATCTATTAAACCAGTGCAAATGTATCCTCTGGGAGAGTCTGTGAGATCTTCTCCAATGCAGCAGCTTACTACCTGTCGAGTGTTTTTCCTAGCCAGAACCCTGGTTTACTGTTAACAGTAAGAAGGAACACTTGATGCTTAAAATGAATTTCATTTAGAAACAGTAGTTTTGATATATGTACATTTATTTAAATATTTAGCATAATTTTAGAACCAGTCTGGTGCAAACCCTTACAGCTAATTCTAGTTTATATACTTCCTTATAATAAAGCCCACATTACCAACAGTATTTTTTTATTATTTCAGAAAAAAATAAAGATGGTGTTTGTAGTCCTAATTTATCTAAATGCTAAGTCAGCGTTGCTACCGAAGTAAAGTTTTAATGCAGTAAAGTGTATATATTTCAAAGAGAACAAAGCACCACCTACTAAACAGTCAAGTGACAGTGAAAGTTCAGCATGACTGAAAGTAGAAAAAGCAAGAATGGAGTCTATATTTTTCTCTCCAAATACTTCACTGTGCTCAAGGACAGGATAAAATTTTGAAGACTTGTGCTGCTAACTTGGTGTCACATAAGTCTTTTGTAAAGCAAGGGACCTACTGGTGTATGCAGAAATTCATGTTATTAACAGTAAATGTATCAAAGCTGCACGTTTTTAATGACAATGTGAATAGTGTGTTATAGTGGTAAATGGAAGCAAATGAAATAACAGTTGAAAACTTTTGAACCTTTCTGTCAGGTGAGGGTTTGGGAAAAGATGATGGGCTGAGACAACTTCAGCGGGCAGTGCAAAATGTTTCCAACATCACAATCTTTGGTTTTCATGTACTTTTATACTGTTTTCTTTCTTTCTTTCTTTTTTTTTTTTTAAAAACTAAAGAATATTTTCTTTTATAACTATATCTTCTGAAACAACTCGGGGGGAGGAGGGAGGGAGGGCAGAATTATCATGTTCTTCTCTAGTTTTGTTAAAATGCTGCCTATAATCTTGCTGTCATTCACCTCAACAAAAATTCCTACAGAGTAGACTGAACTGGTTGGACCTTATCCCAGGAAGCCTTTCAGCTGAGTAGAGCCCCCTTCCTGCGACCCCACATCCTCCCAAAAGAAGCTACCAGCTGTTCAAGGACTTCCCTGGAGTTATGGCTGACAGGATGGTGCACATCACCCATGTTTCAGTGAAGCTAAAAAAAGTCAATATTTTAAAGTCAAAAAGAGTTTTGCACAAGATTTATAGAATCTGGGTTTAGTTCCTTAAAAGACAACTATCTTAATCTTTAATGCATTCTAAATGGATTGAAGTGTCTTTAAAAGCTATGGGTCAAATTTGCTGCATTAAATAACTGAAAATCTCTGCATTTAAGGTGTCCCATTGAAAAGGAAGGTTGTTTAGCATCCATCCATGCAATTGACACTTTATGAACTGTTGAAAGAGTACTAAAAAATGCATCACTGTCTTTTATTGCAGATAAAAAATTCATCATTGCTAATGCCAGAGTGCAGAATTGTGCTATCATCTACTGCAATGATGGGTTCTGTGAGATGACCGGGTTCTCCAGGCCAGATGTCATGCAGAAACCTTGCACCTGTGATTTTCTTCATGGGCCGGAGACCAAAAGACATCAGATTGCCCAAATTGCTCAAGCACTACTGGGGTCAGAGGAGAGGAAAGTAGAAGTCACTTATTATCACAAAGATGGTAAAGTCTGGTTTTATTTTCAAGACTTTTTGTGTGTTTTGTTGTCAGTTGATTGGTAAAAGAAGTGCATATGATCTGCTGGCCTTTGGGGGAGTACTGTTGTAATTTCTCTGAAGTCCGGTGAAGTACACTTGTGTACACCAGTAAGAGAGTCTGCTCTGACAGTAGTGGTTGTATAGAGTAGATCACCGTACGCTGACTCTAAGAGCTGAATGAAGCTAGCACTGTGTTTGCAACTGTTGACAAAAGTTCTGCTCTCGGTTGGTTTAAAGCAGATGTAAATCTCCTAAAGTAAGCAGCCCTACAACAATGAACAGATAACATAAGTATAGAGGGGAGACGTCCTGCGAATGTTAGTTTTTATGAACTGTTTCGACTCACAGGACATAGGACTGGTGTATCATCTTCAGGGGGCTTAAGTCTGCCTGCCTCACACAGCTGGAACTGTACCTTGATTTAAATGCAGTATTTTACTGGAAAAAGTACAAGAAAGTTAAAAATAGCAAAAATTGGCCTATCATGAAGAAAGCATTAGCTTATAAAGAAAGGGACAATTCTTTTTCAGAGGTGAGATATTGTGAAGTTGGAGTACCTGCAATTGAAGCACTGGAGTTGTCCTAGAATTATGTTGTCAGAGTAAAAATTTTAGGATGGCAAAACTATAAAGAGCTTCCCTGTTATTCAGTGAAGACTCACTGTATGAAAAATGGCTAAATCTGCTATGCTGATGCTTTTTTCCTGTTAAAAGCATAAAATGAATAAATTACTGTACTCGCAGATTAAAAAATGCATACGCATGAAAACTAATTATGAAAACTAATTATTATACAGAATAGTTCTTTGTAGAGTTTTGGGGTTTTTTTGGTTTTGTTTTGTTTTTCTAATTACCTAGGGTTATTTACAGAAACATCTGTCTTCCAAAGAAATCCAAGTAATGGATAAGTGTGGTGTACCTTATTCTGTCTCAGGCTGTGTACACTCTTGGGAGGAGGAAAAGGAAATTCATATTCAAATGCTGAGCTTAAATTAGTTCTGGACAAGTGCCAGTGTGTCTTTTGCATCAATTTTAGAATCACATGCAAATAGATGCTCTTGCATTTTAAAGTCACAGAGTTAAACCCTGTTCTCAATAATTCTGTTGTTATCTCAGAGAGACTTAAGTATTATTATTTTTAGCTTAGGCTGGTATAATTCAGATAGGACTCAGGCCAACCATTCTACCCACGCTACCAATACTTAAGCATGCTCTTCCTAGCACATTCCCAATAGAGCCCTTTATTCTTAGATCTGGTTCGGTGGTCTGGAGCAGATTTTGGTCAAGATTTGTTGTTGTAGCTGTGCCTTGAACATAGATTTCTCAGGAGACCTGATACCTTGTGTCTTTTACACATCTACCCTGTGTTTGTGTTAACTTGGCGTGTGTTAAAAATAATATTGCAGGAGAATGTCATTGCCAACTTTCACAGCCACCAGCCTGGAGCACTGTTTCGGGATCTGGTTGTTTCAAAGTGCTTCAGTTTCCCAAGCTATTAGGAGGGAGGGAAAGGCACTTAACTAAAGTACTGCTTATCCATCAATTACTGTAAATATATATCTTTCTAAAATGCTGAAGTCTGGCATCATGCAACACACCGTGATCTGTTTGAGGCAAACCAAAGTAAAACTGCCCATAAAAATTGCCATATCTTTTGTAAATAGTCTTGAATTTTGAAGCACATTATAAATGAGATAAATGGATTATCCAGTGTAAACAATCTTATGCATAAGAGTTCTTGGTAACTTCACTTCTGTGAATAGTTTCTTTAAATTACTAGACCATATGTTTGAAGGTTAAGGAATTTCAAAAGCTACAGACAACAGTTCTAGACAAATTCGGATTTAATTCTTCAAAATTTTCCTGGTCAAAATGTGAATAAAACTTACTATGTTCACTATATGCACTGCTAAATTTAAACAAATACAGGTGAATTAATCTGAATTGTAAATATCATCTAAAATATCAAGTCACTGATTACTGACAGAAGTTGACAAAAGACAAGGTAGTTCTTACACTTAAAGGCATAAATGCCTGATAGCTTGATCATTTGTATATACAGACTTTTAAATTTCATTCCACATAATGTTAAATTTCTTTAGAAAATGTGATAAAAAGATATTCCGTTTATGTTGTATCATAAAACTGAAACTACCTATATAACGGATATAATAAATGTCAGTAAACATAGTCTATAGTTATTTGAAATTACTGAAAAGATATACTTCACTTTTCACCTTCACTTACTTCACTTTTGCAAATTTGTTTTTGCAATTTGTAGAGTATATATATGTAAGCTATATGTAACATTCTGTATGTTATAACAATGTATAGAATGGTGATACCTAAAAAGGACTTCCTCCACATTCTGAAGCAATATTAATTTAAAGAATTTTCTAAAAATCTGAGAGTTTAGTGCCTGGTTAGTGGCTTGTTTTGCACCGTGTGCTGTGAGTGAATATGAGGGTATTTGAAGAGGTCAATACTGGCACAGTTAGAAATGTAAATTTCTCCATGTGAGTAACGCAAGTTACTCCAATGAACTACCCACTGCTTGAAAGTTTGATTTGACATTATACTTCATAGCCACTCATTGTATAATATTTAACATCATACGAAGCATATGGAGGAGGAAGACAGCTCATGAAGGTGTGAATCGTTTGTGGTTCTGCCAACAGGAGTTTCTGAAGACCATGTTACACAGTTCTGAATAAATGCCCAGTGAATTGCAAATAAAACCTTATCATCACACTATCATTTACTCTGCACAAGCCACAGATTATACTAAAAATTGTTTAATATTTCAAGGTAAAGCAAATGTCAGTGGCATCATATATGCCCTCACTTATAAGGCTAATCTGCCATCAGAAGTCCAGCAATGCAGATATCAGAAAGGGAATCACTTTATAACTAACGCTTTTTCTTTTTCATTCTAAATACCACTTCACATAGTTTTAAAATGTCACAGCTTTAAAGTTCAACTTTAAAGGCAATTCTTGCACTGGGAAAATAGTATTGCATACATACTGGGAATTAGGATTCTGATGTTCTCTACTGGTCTATAGTACACTTTTCTAGATGAAAGGAAGTGCAAAATTCTGGGTTTTAGACATCTTGATAATGTAAGACTGAATGCTGCTGTTTGTTCCCTGCTTTAATCTTTAGGCTAGATCACATGCTTGAAGAAAAGGGGACAGAAGGCGGTTGCTTGAGTCTATACAGCCTTAAACACAACAGACAGAACACAGTGGTTGAAAGAGAATGCAAATTTGACGTGTCATGGTTTTATGAACGTGTTACCTAGATGGAGCATGTTTCCCTTTCCCTTTTGGAGTGTGGAGAGGCTGCAGGGGAGAGGGGGAGAATACTTGTGATAGCATTGTGTAATTGTTTAGATGGCATGGAGGTGGGATGCCACTATGACTTACACACCCATCAGGCCGTGTCCCAACCACACCGGTGCCCGATCTTCACAGAAGTTTTTAATATTTGTAGCTAAAAGCCTTGCTAGCTTCTCTTGCAGTATTTGTATCAGAGTAAGATTGTTAATATAGCTTACAATTGATTTTAATTTCTTCTTACTCCTTTTTCGAGAGGTAGATAGAGTTCTAGTCCTCTGTCCTGTTAGAGCAGTGCTACAGTAAGCTATTACATAGTTATCAGAAGAATTAATTACTACTGAGAAAAATGGTTAATGGGAACAGTTGGACACCAACACTAATGATCCAAATTATAGATTCTCATCACACGAGAAGCTGCAGAAACATCACTGAATGTACTCATGGGATTAAAGACTCAGTAATTTTTTTTTTTTTTAATGTAAATATCCGTTTTAAAAAGGACAATAGATAAATACAGACAAATAACAAGAACTAGTTTTTTGAAACAGATTTTTTTTAAGTCTTGCCCATTAGGCATCTGCTTAATTAAAAAATAATACTCTGATATCAAAGTAGCCATATAGTATTTTCCTCACTATCTCAGAACATAATTTTCACAAATCATATAGCTATATGATCAGTATTATATTTGAAGGTAAGATATTGTTTATACAGAATATCAATTCTTATTTTAATAAAGTTATTTGTGGTGAAAATGTTTGACAGCTCTTCCTCTGAGGACTCCATTTTGCAGTTTAAGTCATTATTGCATAAATCATTCTTGACAGATGTAAAATATTGCTTGAGGTGGTAAAGCTGTAAAGCTCTTGACATAAAAAGTATAATTATTTTGGGATTGAGAATGTATATATGATAACCAGAAAAGATTGTATCACACTGAATACTTTTTATGCTTTGTGGACAACAGCGGGTTTGCATCTAAGGTTACAGGGTATACCTCTTAAAGGGAGGTAAGGATTCATTTAAGCTTACCCTGCACACATCAGATATTCTAGGGATAAGAAGCACTACAGAGGAGTATAGGTTTGACTAAAGATAAGATTAAGCAAATCACTTATTTTTTATTATCACTCACAAATTACTTGCCGTTTACCCAGTTTGAGCAATGTAATTTGCTACATTTGATTGCAAATTAAACATATTTGTATTTTCAAAACATATGACAAACTAACATTTTTAAGGCTTTTTAAGCTCTTTTTTGAGGATAAGAAGATTAAAAAATGTGTACACATACTGACAAAATAAAGTGGAGCAGTATTGAGTGTTCTTAAATAGAAAGACCACCCAGGACTTTGTTTAGGAGGTCATAATCTTGACTTCAGTCAGCATAGGCATTTTATCACCTGTCTGTGTTCTATAAATGCTATGAACCTAGCAATCAATTAAAAATACAACTAAAAACAAAGACCCTTGCATGTGTGTCAAGTCCCCTTAGATTAGCTCTAACATGAGGGTCAGCAAGTGCAGTCTTGACTGTAGATGCAATGCCTTAACCAGAGCTGATGAGAAAGCTCAATAATGAAATTTACTGCCTGATACCCTGCTGCTGTAGTTCTCAGTTAAAGAAATACTATCTGACTGAATTTTGATAAAGAAAGTGTTACCCCGAACAAAAAGCTGTCCAAAAAACCTGTCTTAATGCAAGGTTTTTTCCAAACGTCCTTAAAAATAAACAACCCTTTGATCAAATCCAGAATGGTACTGAAGGTGTTGAACTATTGGAAATGGATGACTTTTTCTTATGTCTGTAGTGTAATATTTCTACCTTAGGTTTTAATACTTGTCCTAACAGATAAGACTGTCCCTCGTTCCATTCAGTATTGCTGGTTTTTCAATAGGGAGCACCATCAGCAGCAAGCTGATACCTGTATGATCAGAATATCTCATTAACTCATCCCCATTCAGTCGTGGCTCCTGTGCCTGCCCAGAACTGTGGGTCACTTCTTATTCACATTTCACATGGGATGCCTAATTATGATAGAGCAGCTCTCAGATATACTAAGTAGATTTATTTATGGGCCAATTTCAACCATATCCTTTGATTCCTTCACTTTCCAATACATTCTTTTTTTCTTCTCAGATTAAGATGAATTTATTTTCAATAAGAAGGGGGCTTTTATAGAAGATCATTTTTTCCCATTTAATGTATTCCTGCTAATGAGAGACAGTAGCTGAATGAAAAGGAACAAAAATTAATTTGCCTTTAAAATTATTCTCTTTTTCAGTGTTTAAGGTCAGAAAGGTATAATTTGAATTATCTAATTTTAACAGATAATGAATACAACTGGTATTATTATAGCTACTGCATCTTTAAGAGAGAAAAAAATCTTACTCAGTTTGGAAAAATCCCTTCTGACAGTTTTAAGTTTCTCTGTGGCACAAATAAAAAGCCTGCAGGCTAGTGGATCAGGAGGAGTCTTTCATTTCAGTACAGTGTCCAGAGGAAAGCCTTCTGCCACTGGACTTCCACAGTACAGTTTTACAACAGGATTCAGAAAGTCACAGGGTCAAGTTACAATAACGAAGGGACCCAAATTTCCATTTCTTGAGCTACAAAGAATCAATGATTATTGACTTTCATAAAGAGTCACACAGTGGTAAGAAAGGTGTCACATTCTGGAGTCAAATGGCACTAAAAGGTTTTGATATGATACATGTACTGAAAATTAAAGGTTTTCTAAGCTGTTTAGAATGATAATATGCTATAGAGAAGAGTTCCTATAGAGAAGGTTTTTTTTATCTGCTTTGAATATGCTCCTTTCAGTTTTAGGAAAGCTATTTTGGTTTTGAGTTATGAGACAAAAAGAAGAGAAGCTGTTAGTCTATTTTTTTTTGTGTGGTTTCACATGGTTTTATTGTGTCCTCTTCAGTGTACATCCTTTCTAATGTTAGATTGTCATAAGAGAGTTATTCCATACTCATCATTTGCGTTATTGATTGCTTCTTTCTCTTCTCCTCCAAATTGGGTCATATATCAAAAAGATATGCAGAGAGCAAATCAGACATCATGCCTTGCATAGACAGAAGAAGAGCAGCTGCTTTTCTAAGAGCACCCTAATGCATGTTTGGTATTTACACAAACTTCAGAACATCACACTTTGAATAGTACCAATGTTGACATTGGTGCTGTTCTCTCTGGTTTCAGGCAACAATGGAAAGAGAATAGCACTGTGGATTAGATTTTATCTTAGCGGTTTCAAGTCCAGTTCTAAATTGTTCCCTACGTATTTGACTCAATGTCCGCCTCAGGCTGTGCGCTAGACGGTCCATATTCTTCCCAGCTAAGTATGGAAAAAGCTTAATCAAGCAGTATAGGATTCAGAGTAGCATGACCAAGCTGATAATGGAAATTGTTAATTGACTCTGGAAGACACATATCTCAAAAGCAATCAGAACTGTAGCTGTGAACCTAGATCCAGGCAGAGCAGATGCATGACAATGACAGTGGAGTATTGTGGCTCTATAGTTACAGCTGGTTTCACACACATCTCTCTCACACACATCTACATCTCTGAAAGTTCACATATCTGAGGTGAGCAGAATTGGTCTTATAATTTTGTATAGTTTGAACTTTCTAGTCTAGTATACTGTTTTTGTTTTAAAGAAAATGGCACACATAAGTTATTTCTTGGAAATTAAATTAATATTTCATTTGGAAAGCAGAATTACAGCCATAACTAGTCAAAAAATGTTTTTTGACCTCCAACATTTCCACAGATACCCCATTTTAAGCTCACTCACCAACTTTCTTGTACAATACAGCCTTTTGGTTTCTATTTTTCTTAATTCTTTAATTCTGTAATCATAGTGAAACCTTATCAGTAAAGATCCACCACAAAGGATACCAAAATTCAGTCTGAAAAAACATGAAAGTAAACAGTATAAAAGCGAGATCCCATTGTCTTTTTGTTTCATTAACCAGACTCTAGTTACAGATCTCATTATACCTAGTTTTGATAATGGCCTCGATTACAGTACTCATTTATATCCACAAAAATAATATATTCCAGGTTCATGGTTAACAAAGAGCCATTGTATCATCAAAACCTAAAGGCAGTGTTTAAATGCCAGCAATATTAACTTCTTCATTGCTGATGGTTGGGTGGAAGTGACCAGAAGAAAGCTTAGGCCAGAAATTACAGCTGCTTTCAGTACTTCCCTGCCTGCTGCAATTTCTTGCTCTCCTCTCTTTGTTCCTCCATAGTACTATAATCAATAAAAAGCCTTTCTTTTACATTTTGTCACAATCTCATTTAAATCCCTGATTTACCACATAAGACTGAAGTGGAAACCAGAAAGTCTTGCCTAAATGGTCAGTTCAGTTCAGAGAAACACAACAAGAATTTACTCCAAATACCAGGAAATTCGGATTTATCGCACTACCCAAATACACTGATCCTTGACAGTATCAGTTTAGGAAATCTTGGCCACTTCAGAGGAAATGCATAGGACTTTGAAGTAACTGGTTGCTTCTGCTCCCAGAAGCACTCCTAAAGGCCTGAGAGCAAGATATCAATACCTACAGATATAGGATTTGGCTTGTGCACACACAGCTTCCACAGAATTAAACTGCAAAGTATAATTTTTGCAACAGTAAAACTCCTTAGCTATTATTATTAGATCTTTAGTTATTAGAGCACTGCTGGTAGAGGAATATTATGCTATTGCTAGCTAGCATTAGCTGGATCTGCGCTGCTACATACAAAGAGAATAAGCTATGAAAAACACAGACAAAACCTTTCTTCATTTAAATCAATAGGGCAGAGTCAGAGATGACTTCAGAACAAGGATAGATATATATTGGGCTTTTCGCCTTATACCTAGGCTGCTTGAAAAGCAGTTAATCATCATGTAGATACATGACCAAGACACATGTTCTAAAGCACTTATTCCCAGCTTTTCTCAGACTTTTGGAGTCTGTGCCCTTTTGAGGTTATTTCTCAGAGCATTCTCTGCTGATTTTAATTCAAATCAATGCAAGCGTATCTCTGAAAATGGCTTGCAGATTTCCTCCTTTCAAAACTGATCTGTGCCAATCTGCTTTACTCCATCCTCTCTGGAAAAATGTCAGATAATCTCATTAGTATTTTGCATGTTTATGGCTGTTGTACAAGAAAGCATTTATTTTTATACTTTCAAAAGAGCATGAAAGTCAGTCGTCCATAAATCCTATTGTCATGGTATTTAAGGTAAAATACTGTTTCAGTTCTGTCTACTTACTTGAAAAACAGCTTTCAATTCACAAACAAGAAAGAAAGGAAGAAAGAAAGAAGGAAAGAAAATAAGAAAGAAAGAAAAGAAATAAAAAGAAAGAACAAACGAATGAAAGAAAGAAAACATGAAGTCTATGTCATTTTAAGTAATAATAAGAGAAATGAAAAGTCCTCTTTTCTGTCTTAAGGATTTATTCCAGGAATAAATATACCAGGAAACAATTTAACACCATTGTCCATCCAACAGAAAAGACAACACTTTCCAAAAGGACTAGTTCTGAAGTCATGGACAATATCCTATGTTATGTGGGAAAGTAACAGCCTTGAAGTCCAAAAAGCAGAGTTTGAGTAGTGTTTGTGGGTGACCACAAAACTGTATTAAGACATTGTTTCTCTTTAGCCAAAAACTTGAAAATTGCTTCTCTCCTGTTAGAGTAGAACTGGGGTCTAAGAAGCTGCTCCCAAATGCTTAAAAAGTTAATTAAAAACTGGTGCTGTTGCTAGAAGCAGAGTCAGTGTCTGAAATGTGTGATGTTTGTAGATCAGGCGCTAGGTGCAGGTGGCACCCCTCTTCTCTGGTTACTGTTTATTTAATGAGAGGCAAAGAGGAATGAATACATGATCTGCAGACAACTCTTCTTCCTAGCTGGCAGGTATGCATTTCTATTTTATAAAAAAAGCTACACAAACCAAGAATATT
>JAVSBS010024320.1:12905-67911 GCA_033124195.1 Coracias cyanogaster
TAATGAACCTGGCATCACAAACTTGTGTCCCCTACCTTACAAGTTCCAACCTCTTTATTTACATTAATTTCTGGTTGTCTTTTGACCTCATTTATCAAAAAACCCAGATCCTGCAGAAGCAGAATTGCCAGTTATGTCATTGTCTCTGCAGAACTTGACATATGCAAAACATAATGAATAGCCAGATAAATAGATTCTGAGTGGCTGCTTGTATTTCAAACATGATTTCTCTTCACATTTGAATGTACAAGAGCATGTGTCCCTGCCTCATGGGAACTGAGTGAATTGTTTCCCTTTTAAGTAATATTTTGGTCTTAATCCCTTTTCCTTTCACCTTGGGATCATTTTCCTGTAAATTAAAAAAAAATGTGAATAAAGCGCTTTATTTCCACTTTCTGAGGAATTTAAGAAAATACATCAACTGTTTTTGAAATGGTGGAGAAACAATTCTACATGTTTGACCTTGATTGTTACCTGGAAAGTAGATTATCCAAACTTTTTTTTTGCCCCATAGGGGCCACAGGCATTACTAAAGTATCATAGTTACAAAGATCACACTGAGGTTCAGTTACTCCAAGGGAAAGGATTGACCTGAACTTTTACACTTTCACAAACCTAGGACTAAATTTTCAGTTCTATGTTTAATATCGTATGTAAATAATAAAAATGCATATCTCCTTCAGAGGTTTAACAACCTCTTTGAGAAGCTGCCAAAATTACCTCCTACCCGATTAGAGAATCATAGAATACATACTGATATTCTATATTCCACAATAGTTTTACTAATAAAGCATTATTCTTATTAAATACATTCAATGACAGGCAGTCTGAACTGAACAGCAAATTAAAGTGACTCCTAATGAGCTGACTAATGCAGTGAGTCTCTTCTTGAAAAGCTCATGGTTCCAAACCATCATTCTCTACAGTATTTTTGCACTATCCACCTCTCTTTTCCAAGACAGTACGCCAAGGTTGCATTGTAACGTTTCCCAGTATAGACAAGAGCATTGTGTATAGATAAGTAAAGGCCACAAAAAAAAAAAAAACAACTCCAACATGATCGAATCCAATAAATGGATAAACAGAGAATATGAAGTTATATTTAACAGGGAATAGTTGTGTAAAACAATCTTTAACAGGATTTGCACTGAAAAGAAATTATTCTTAAATGAGTATCTCAGACCACTGGCCAGGTCCAAGAAAAAAGACACCCCAGGATGATGCTGTTGTTTCCATGTCTCTGTCCTGTCTGGAACAACATCTTCTATTAGAGAGGATATACGCTGTAATGATCCTGAGTGCTAGAATGGGGTTAGAGACAGCACAGCAGAAGGGGCCGAACTGTTTTCTTCTCATGCCACAGGGCTAAAGAACACAAAGATGGAATCTAGTCCTGTTCATCTTTTTCCCATGTAAGCCCTGTATCACGTTCAGCCCTCAGGGTTTCCAAATTCAATACAGAAAATAGAACTGCCAAATAAATGACAAAGAGGAAAATATAGGCAGTGTGGTTAAGAAAGTTCAGTGGCTGCTAAGCTCACACTGTTTCCAAACAGAAAAAAAACTTATCATTTGCAAATCTTACACGGGACTTTGTTGTGATAGTTGTAGCACTTATTCAGGAGAACCATAAATCAGTCATACAGAGCCTATGCATCATTCTTAAACCACACTGATATTTTAAAAGAAAGCAAAACTGTATCTTACCTGAGCATTATTTGTCTTTCACTGGTACTGCATGTATCATATAATGAACAAGGCCTTTTTTCCTCCCCAAACCGAAAAGCTCCCACCCTTCAAACATTCAAATAACTGAAATTTCATCAGACTCTAGCTTGATTCAGCTTTTTAGGTGTGTATAACAGAGTCTGTCCTCCATGATCCAGAATACTTGTGAGAGTTACATAAACTTACCAACAGGAAAACGGACATTTCTGCAGGATATAGTACATGTGTTCAGATTCAACTAGCTCATCTCTAAACTTGATATATTAAGCAGGGATATTCTCATAGTGTAGTTTAGATTGTAACTTTTTCCCCTCTTGGATTTCACCCTTTGTTTGTATCTTGTTTTTTAGAAACTGGCACAAAGTGTATAACAAGTAATGCTTTGTTTCACATGGGAATCTTTAAATAGCAATCACTCAGCCGTGTTTGCCTTCGGAAAGTATTCTGTTAGTATGGCACATATTCTAACTAATATATAACATTTTATCATGCCAGTATGGCAAAGAAGTCCTTTTCTTAGACTGGTCTTTTATAGTCATCATATTTTCATAGAATCAAGAAAAATTAAGATCAGGAAGAGACTCAGGAGGTCATCCAGTTCAGACTCATGCTGAAAGCAGGAGCAACACAGAATTCAGACTAGGTTGCTCAGGGCTTCGTCCAGTTTAGTTCCAGGATGGAGATCACAGAGCCACTCTGGGCAACCTGTTCCAGTGCTCAGTTACCCTCATATTAAAACTGGTTTATGCTTATACCATGTCAGGACCTTCCCCGATTTAAAGCACCATCTATCATTCTCCTGCTGTGCATCTCAGTAAAGAACCTGCCTCCATCTCCTGGTAATTTCCTCATAGCTATTGAAAAGCTGTTACTACGTCCCTCAAAACTGTCTCTTCTCTAGGTTCCTGGCCAAGGTCAGTTTCTTCAACTTCTCATCCATCACAGGACATGTGCTTCAAGTCCATAAGGCC
The DNA here is from genome assembly GCA_033124195.1 of Coracias cyanogaster. Taxonomy (NCBI): domain Eukaryota; kingdom Metazoa; phylum Chordata; class Aves; order Coraciiformes; family Coraciidae; genus Coracias; species Coracias cyanogaster. The sequence goes on from JAVSBS010024320.1 coordinate 15,605, forward strand.
TTGGTCACCTCTGCTGGCCTCACTCAAGTTTATCAACATCTTTCTTATACTAAGAGTCCAAAGCTGGATGTGACCTAATGAGCACAGAGGAAAGGGAAAGTTACCACTTTCCTTGATCTACTGGCTAGGCTCCTGATAATACAACCCAGTATGCTTTATCCTGGATACAGCTGGACTCAAATTTCTCAAGAGGTCCCTGACTCAATTCTCTCCCACTCACTACCTTGAACTATGTTTTCCTTGAACCCTCTCTCAAGATTCAATGTCTCCCAGACTGAGGCAGTGAAAATATACAGTACCTCAGCTTCATCTGCACCCACTGTCACTAAATCATTCTCCCCAATCAGCAGCAGGTTCCCATTATACTTGTTTATTTTTTTACTGCTAACATAGCTAGCGGCAGAAGCTCTTCTTGTTGCTCTTGATATCCCTGGAGTTTCAAGCCGAGCTCAGCTTTTCCTTTCCTAAGACCATCTCAGCATGCCTGGGCAGTGTTTCTGTATTCCTCCTTTATAGCCTGTCCTTGCTCCTACCTCCTTCATATGTCTTTTTTTTTTTTCCACTGGAGCTCAATCATTAGTTCCATGCTGAACCAACTGGTGTTCTAATACATCTCCTCAGTTTTCTGGGTATTTAGATGGACTGCTAGTGTGCCTGAGGGAGTGTTTGAGCTATACCCTCTGAAAAGTTTGAAGAACTAATGAGTCAGTTACCATAATTTTTCTCATAGTTTCTTAATTCAGTAGCTCCTACGTAGGTATTTTACATATTTTATTATACTAATTGACAATCTGTACTACTTTTATAGATTCCTCTTACTTGAATATTCAGCATTATGTCAAGTTTTACACATGAAATTTTATACGTAACTAAGGTGCATTTATACCCGAATTAGGAAATCCTGTTTACATTGTACATTAATGGTGGTTGAAATTGCAACATAAATATTGTTTGCCAGCAGATCTTTTCTGAATGTTGTTACTGATGTGTTACATGGTACAAATTCACATTGCTTCCCCTTTTATTTTGAAGAACTATATGCTCGGTGTTTTCCTGTATCGGAGGCCAATCTGCCTGGCCAGACATCTGCCTGTTTTAATTTGGGAGCTTTTTTATACAAACATATGTTTGAGTTAAGAAGAAAACAGACATTCTAATGCTTATTTTGCCATGGATTACAGTCATCCAAACAGCTTAACACTCAAGATAATTGCATTGAAGTTCTTCTTGGTTTAGAAGTTTTAGAAGCAGCTAATCATTTATCTTATACTGGGAGATAAATGCAACAGCCACTGGCAAACAACTAGGGCATCCCTGGCACACATTATTCAGCACTTTATTCCCATCATTAAAGATGTGCAGAAAACAGGTCTTCTAAGGGAGAAATATTTTTCACATCATGTGGAATTCTTGTAGTGACTTTTAGTAGTAAGGTAACCTCATTGAAACATTGTCTCATCTCAGAAGAGAACATTTGTTGCTAACATTTCCTCATATAGGTCATGGCAAGACAGCACTTTCTTCTCCATTTCTATTCTGCCACTTTTTATTTCATATTTTCTTCAAGAAATGATAGATACAATGATTTGTCCTATGCTCGCTCTTCCAGGTTTGTGTCTAGGGGAGACAGAAATCTGCTGTTTCCTTCAAGTTTCCTACTGCCCTTTTCCTTTAGCCCAAGGCAAACTACCCTTCCCCTACGCTGTCAAACAATACAGTCAATATCAAAGTGTGCTACCTCCCTCCTGACAGGGGCTCAGTACATGTGGCTGCCAGCATTGATGGCACTCAGCACCCTACTGGAGCTGGCCCCGAATGCAGGGAGCATAATGTGGCAGCAGCAGAGCATTGGGAGTCCTGCAGCTATTTTTCCAGCACTGGAATGGGCTGCCCAGAGAGCTGGTGGAGGCCCCATCCCTGGAGTCATTCAAGGTCAGGCTTGATGAGCCTTTGAGTAACCTGACCTAGGTAGATGTCCCTACTTGTGTAGGAAGTTTGGACTAGATGACCTCTAGAGGTCCCTTCCAGCCTGAAACATTCTATGATTCTATGATTATGGTACTGCAGCGATGTCAGATCCATGGTTTTAAGCAGTGCCTCTTCCCCAACATTTAGGGATGTGGTTCCATCTGAGGATATTAAAAAAGATAACTGAGATATGATCTCACTGGTTTAAGTCACCCCAGTTGGGTGGCCTGACAGCCAGCAGATCTGCAGATCATCAGATTCTTTCAGTTCTTTATATATAGACAAAGACTGTTAAAAAACCACAATGTGACAATTAAAGCATATTGAATAAATATTCTTAATGATGAGTTCCACTGCTGTTTGAAGGTGTTGATAAGCTTCATTAAATACGCTTCCACTGACTAAAACAGCACTGATGAGATTTTTAATTTTGTTATTAAAATAATTTTTCTCTCTACTGCTTGCATATTTGACACTTTGAAATCTGCTTGTCTCATGCTGGATTTTATTTTTAAGCATCCTAATGCGATGTTAAAAAGTTCATCAATAAAACCTGCTTTACTGTCTAAAAGAAACTGTATTTTACTCCCTTTCCATGTCACAAATAAAAGTATCTCGAGGGTGTGCAACAGCAGTTTTTGCATTACATTACCAATGCTGGTTGCCCCTACAATTAATTTGATGATGCAGAAGAGAACATATCTAGCATATGCATTACAATATAGTATTACATAAGTATTTCTGATTTGGTCCTTTTTTAAATTTAAGTTTGTTTATTTCAACATAGATGCAAAGCCATTCCTACTTCTACAGTAGTCAATGAGAGTCAACACACTGACAGTGTGTTACCTTCAGAAATTATTGCTTCATTTCTGCATAGGGTTAATTTGGTGTGCATAGCACTGTGACATTGGTGTTATTTTTAATTTAAAGGAATGAGAATATACAAATAATTTCTCATTCTCTGACTGGACCAAATTGTTATTGTCAGATTACCCGTTAATAGCCAATTGCAAATGTTGACTTGTTTTTGTCAAGGAGAGCGGTTAAAAATACTTGGTCCTTACAAGGCTTCTTGTAGAGTCAGAATGTGACCAAGAGCCAAAAGGACAGCTTTTCTAAGCCTTGTTTCAGATACTGTGCTTTGCAGAGGAATAGAGATATCTTTACCAACAGGTATTACAAAACAATTTACCCTTATGACTAACATAACTTCAGAAGTGGTGTTTAATCCCCAGTTATTTATGGTCTTTATCTAAACCAAAAGAAATGTAAACCCAATCTCACAAACCAAAAAAGTTTAATATCCGAGAAGGATTTTGAATAACTGAAAAGCTTGTGTGTTCTTATTTGGATTTGAAACACTTAAAATATTTGATATTTACATATTTGATATTTAGATATTTGATACAGGCTTTACAGCTACATGCTTTTCTGAAGACCTTGTTGAACAGATTGCCCTTCTAATGATCAGTGAGTCAGTCTTTTTTAGATACACAAGATATTATCATGTATATTTTTCAAGCAGTTATGAGAGCAAAATAATGTAGAGATATTTTAAAACTGAATTTTGTACTAACTACAGCCCTACTGTAGGGTTAAGGCATGTTTATTATGCTTTAAAATCACCCTTTTCTCCCTGGAACGCAAGATAATCAAAGGGAACAGAATAGCAGATTTTAGAGATCAGGACAGCAAGTTCAACCATGGAACTGCCCAGGTCTACCGGCTGGGAAAAGGAAGTGTATTACTCTAAAGTGGTAATGCTAAATATAAACCTTTTTTTGAGTACAGAATTGACAATTCCATTAAGCTTACTCAGTCAGCCTTTCTGAAGTGCAGCAAAAAGGGTAAGCAAAATGTCTGGCTAAAGGCTGCTGTGCATCACCCCAGATTGCTCTGTCCAAAGCCTGCAATGGTAAATTCTGCTTTCCTTTCAATATTTTAGGCAGTATAGAAGCCTTCATCCATACCTGTGTTGGAGGTTGATGGTGTCTTACATTTTATTGGAACAATATACCAGGACTGTGATGCTGAACCCAGATCAGGGATCAAAGTTAACATGAAATTAGGAGGAAGTTCCTCACTATGCATCTGGTGGGACACTGGCACAGGTTGCCCAGGGAAGCTGTGGATGCTCCATCACTGGAGGTGTTCAAGACCAGGCTGGATGGGGTCTTAAGCAACCTGGCCTAGCAGTAGGTGTCCCTGCCCATGGCAGAGGTTTTGGAACTAAATGATCTTTAAGGTCCCTTCCAACCCAAACCATTCAATGATTCTATGATATCTCTTAGATATTATCTGGAAAGGAAACTTTCCAAAAGGGATTAAAGAATTATAAAGGAAGTTCATTATTACCTGCCTTTGACATATCATCTGTATATTGTAGATGAAAAAAGTTATTAAAGAAAAATAAACAGAAAAAATAAAACCAAAAGGTTTTTGAGTCTGTCCTCTCCTGCTGTGCTACTAATACTTTGAGCAAACTGACACTGTTCTTACACAACAGCAGTCTACGAAGAAAAAATGTAATAGGACTGAATGAAGTTCAAATCTGTTTTAGTAGTGCAAAGTGTATCAGCCTTCAGTCAGTGGTGGTCCAATCAATTCTATTTTGAGAAATTTTAGGATCTCAGGGCTACAGTCTGAACATCATTGAGAAGTTTGTGTTTAAGCAAGAGGAAGAAAAGCATTCAAAAACCTGCTGGAAAAGTTCCTCCTTGGCTCTACACATAAAGCTCATTTCACCTTTCATATTGCTACAGCTTTTGGTAGGGAGAGGAAAGGAAATGTGGATTCTCAAGAATACATAGAATTAATTTTTTTATTTTATTGAAATTCTCTTTCAACTCAACGTAAGTAAAGCAGCTAGTATGGTAATATGCTAAACATGAATCAGCTGGACATACCTGGCAAGCAGTAATATTATTGTTGTATTTTTCACTGCTGCTAGTTATGCTTATTTGCATATCTTTTCCATGTTACCTTTAAAATAAATGTCACAGGTATGACAAAACACAGAAGGGACAAACTACAGATTCACTACTATTCTACAAGATATTTCTTCAGAGCAACTGGCAATATCCAGCAGTGAATATTCATTGGTTTTGGTACCAATGTTGATTTTTAGCTTTAATACAGTTTATGGGAAATATAGTAAATAGCTTCAGATATATTTACTATGGTGGTTGTAATTACTAATAATTATATAATTATAATTAAATTGGATGCCTAACACTATTTATCAAACAAGGATATAGTCAATAATTACCATATGAAATTGTCTTGGCTCTGCATTAAATTAAAATGCAAAAGTCAAACGGAAAGATTGATATAGCACTTGAATTGCAGCCCTGTTCAGACTTCAAGAGTGAGGATCCTCTGGAGAAGCTGTATATCACAGACCAGTCCAAAAGGAAAGAAAGCAAATATAAGCACTGTAAGAAATATATGAGCATAGTAAAAAAAGCATATGCTTAAATGACTGTATGAGACTGCAAGAAATATTTTAGTCCTTGGCAGAACTGTGGGATAGCAACAACAGAAATATTTCCTTTCAGGCTCCACCCCACTAACTTTGCATGTCATGTTTCAACTGAGTCATTCCTGCAAATGCTGAATTTCTCTCTACCCATATTTAAAATAGTTGAATTCAAAAGCAGAAAGACTAGCTTGGACATTTTTACTCTACTATGAGAAATTTACATCTGAGGTCTCTTGAAAATTCAAATACGTAACATCTTCAAAATTAAACTTTCAGGGTTGGTTTGGACTTGTGCCAGTAAACAGCATCTTCATTACAATGATCATTCCAAACATACATAGGACTTATAACCTACATACAGAAGAGCACAAAGCAGGCAGAAAGTACAAAAAAGGGCCATACAAGCAAATCTTGGATGGCATGTATCCACCAAGTAGGAAGAGACTGTGAACAGGCAACACAGACCTTACAGGAAAATTAACACATTGATTCCATGGGAATTGTTGCAAATGCCATAACTCAGATTGGAGCAGGTTTTGTCTTTTATCTAGGCTTACAAGAAGAGTAGGAAGGTGAGGTAACATCCCTTTCTCACATCTACCTTAACTGAAACAAGCAATCACTAGGCAGAGCTTCCTCTTGGAAGTGTTTTAAACTGTTTTTCTTTCTCTTGAACCTTGATAAAAACATGGTTATTTATAGGATAGCAAAATGTCAGATTAATGATTTTTTTTCTGTAGCAAAAATATAAGATGTAAAGCAGTGTGATGAAAAGATGCTGTATATAGATTATTTGAATGCTAGGTTTTCTTGATGTGCTTTTGTTTCATTATATTTAATCTGCTTTCTGAAGTAATCAATTAGAAAAAAAATGTGGCAAAAATAGCTGGAGAAAAATTACCAGGACTTTTTGATGCTACCTAATTGGATATTTCTGAAGGTCTGATTTATGACATGTACAGTGCAGAGATATTGTAATTTGGGCCAGTCTCTTATTTACTCAGTTTGTTAACTGCACTAGATTGCGAGGTCTGTACAGTTTTGTTGAATGCTCAGGCATCTCTTTCTGCATGAAAAGATCATATAATAATAACAAACACTTCTGCAGGAAGCCAGGGAGCTGTGCAGAAGTGTCTCTGTGGACAAACATTCTTTCCCAGTCATAAGAAGTAGTCACCAAACAAGGCTGAATGATTTCTAGGGCCAAGAATGAAAGGCAGGGTAGTGAATAATGCCTGAAAATTCCATTCAATTCAGAGAACTGTTCTTGATCTTCTCTTTCCGGCTGCTGCTGCTTCATCAGGAGCAGGACACCATTCACCATCATTGGAACAGGACAGAGACTTCCAGGAGAGGCTAAAGCAAGGTGTGCTGGAGACCCTGCTAACAGCTGGTTTGGGAATCAGCTGTAAATTTCACAGCTGGTTTTTGTGAACCAGCCTGAACTACTTTGAGTGGTGCCCCTGGCTGTGCAGCTGTGTCTACAGCACACAGGTGCTAATGTGACCCAGATCCCCAGCACAGATTCATACATGTACATGTGAATGTCAAGGACTATATCTGAGTTAGTGCAGCTGACAGTAAACTTGACTCCTGAGCATTCACAAATTGGAGCATTTTGGCGAGTGACAAAGGAGAACAGGTAAAAAATGCTTTTGACCTTCTGTTTAATCTCTGAGCTTTACTGAAATTCAATGATTATAATAGCTAATATAGAAATAAAGTGACAAAATTTGCCAGTTTGGCCTGTATTTTATGCTTAATATAATAACTTTATATGATTTTTAATATATCTTATATGGAATATTAAAAATACATATAGAATAAAAATAAGTCTGTGATGCACTTACTGTAGGATTCTGTAGTATCCTTTTTATTACATAAAAATAAAGAAAAAATCTATGGTATATTCATTTAAGGCACATATTTATAAAAGTGGACAAACAAATAAAAGGAATAAAATTTACCCATCATTATTTTATGGTTTAATTCTAAAATTTTATAATTACTTTTATTAAATGCTTCCCCAGAGACACCTTTCTGTTTTTATAATGCCTCAATTTCTAGACTGGATTTTAAAATTTCTGTTTATGTAAGTGAAGATACTGACACTATTTCTAAAGGCATTGTTTGTGCTGCAAACAGGAGACCGATTTCCAACTACTAGTTCTCTCTGCTCTGTTTAACACTCTCCCCTTCTGTCTGTCTTTTATTCTTGTCTTTTGTTTAGTTGTGTTTAATTTTAATCCTGGCCGGAAACACCAGGATTTGCCTAAATGTAGAGCCATCCAGGCTAACACAAGGCAAATGTCCAATATATAACAGTTTCATGGAACAACAATTGTAAAAGTATTTTTTATTGCTTAAAGCACTGTTTATGCCCCTACCCTTTAACTGTATGCTCCCAGGCACAGTATACATTAGTCTATCAGGGAAGCAGAAGTTCAGGAAAAATGTCTGACTGTTTGACTGATACTGAAGACTTCAGTTGGTCCTTGCACGTCTTTTACCTATGAGCTGCAGAAACCAAATATGTCAAGACCAAGAGCTAAGTCATGATAAGCTGTGATTTTTGTTTCAAGGTTATATACAGAAAGCAAAGACTGAGCACAGATTACTATGGAGAAGCTTTTAATTAGAACTTAAAAGAACAGTCATTCTGGGAAAAAAATAAAATAACCAATGTTTGCACATGTCCTTAGAAAATTTCAGGCACAATTTTTCAGTAACAACTAAAAAGAGGTAAATTGTAGTTCCAAACATAAATTTCCTTAGAAATGAAGTTACCTCTTATGCCCTAAATTATTTCACTGAATAAAAGTATTTCATGTTGTGCTTGGGCAAACAAGCAGTGGTGGAAGTTGAACAGATAGCAGATTAAGAAACAAGGTCTGTATGAAGCATTGCAACAATTCAGGGATCAAGGTGAAATCTAACTAGGTACCTATATACATGTTAATTGCTTTTCCAGTCTTCCACTGATGTAAAATGAGTAGATGGAAAATTCAAGAATCTTTATCCGTCGTACCTTTATGCAAAGAGTTGGTGGATGGTAATACAAGCTTGCCTATTTATCAGCACAGTGTTATGTGTTTTACCCTTTTAAAAGATGGCAAGCCTTTTACTGCAGTGCCCCAGAATCACCCGAACTCTTTTAACAGTTGCTTCAGTGCACATTTTTTCTTAAAAACTCCACAGCCCAAAGAGAGTGTTAGAAGTGCAAAACTACAATGTGACCTGATACGTTCATGCTCATCTCTAAGTAGTTCCCAAAATAGTGACATACCTATCAGATGTGTAAAAGAACAACTACTGTGTGCTCACTAACAGCTTGTGAGAGAATTTTTAAATATTGAGTAGGAGGAGAAATGACAGCTGACCAGGAAATAGGGTTATTTTACGGTCTTTTTAAAGAGCATAATTTTGAACCACTTCCACAAAACCACTACTCAAGGTTAATGAAGGAAACACAAGCCTAAAATTTCATCCTAAAGAATGAATATCAAATGCAGTATTATCTGTAATACTGCATTGCAGTATCACTTCTGGGTTTCTTTCCAAGACTTGGTGTGGGACTTGAACTCATGGCTTCCTGGCCAGCTTAGAAACTTACCATGAACTCAACCATAAAGGCGTTCACTATGCTTTCAATTATGCAGCAAAATACGTACTGTTATAGCACAAATAATAGGAATGTTACAGGAATAACCAAGGACCTAAACATACAGAAGGCCAATTTAACGACTAAGATATACTGCATTACGTATTTTTCTTTCTCCTTCAAACATTAGTGGTATTGCTGCAACTATATAAATAGATAATAAATTACAGTGGACTGGATTCTCATTTGTCCTGTTTTTACATCAGTATAACACTTAAGCAATTTCTCCCAGCCTATTGCAGAAATAGAACTAGACCCATTGAGCTTAAGAGTTACTAATCATGTTATTGAAATTGTATTACTGATGTTTAATTTAATGCTTCTTTTAAAAAGTAGCAGCCCTCCTTCAAGAGCTAAATATTCATGTGGATGCCACAGTTGTGGCGTGTGGCTAATAATGCTCTGTTTGTAGTAGAGGTGACTATTTTGAGTTCTACAGTGATTGTTATGACTGCTAACAGTTACTTACATCTAGAGGTATAATTTGGCTCTGCATCTCAGCATTCAAATGAAAATAAGAGATAAATCTGAGGAATGCAATTCTTGCAAAGGCTACAGATGTCATAGTGGCTTATTTGACTGTGGTCTCAGAACATATAGGGCCCAGAATAGCCGATGAAGGAGGAGCACAGGCTAATGCCAGTTTAGCGTGCTGTTTCTCACAAGGGCTAGCATTGGCAACTCTCATCATCAGCTCTTTTTAAAGGCCGCCCTAGAAGCAGAAGCCACAAACAAAAGTTCCATGATACCAACAGCATTAGTAAGTGAGAAACACCCTACTTCTCCTGGACACCATTTAAGTGTTAATCACACAAAACAAATGGAGTAAAGGTCACAAGCTACAAAGGCACTGTGGCAGCAGAAGAAATGAGCTGATAATCAATTGCTAAACAGGTAAAAAGAGACCTTAAGGAGTTTTTTATCTTGAAACCTTCTCTACTCTTCCTAAGCTTTCTCAGGTAGAAAGAGATGGTGTAGCTTGCTTTCATTTGCATTCCTGCCTGCTTTTCAGACTCATGCACACAGGAATGGAGAGCATTTGGGGAGCACTCAGGGAGTCAAGCATTTGCTTTCCTTTTGGCTTTTATTATGAATGAGTGTGAAGAATGGTGTGAATCACTGCTTGGTAGTTCTTCTATTTGGTGGACTGAAAACTGGAGAGAAAAAAAGCTGCTTCTAGTCAAACCAAGTTTGAGTGTTGAGCTGGGGGGAGAGGCTCAATAAAGCAAATGAGAAAAAAAAAATCCAAAACAACTGCTCCAAGGTACGAAAGTTAGAAACTTTTTTTTTTTTTAAGTGTCAAAAGAAATAATTTCGTCCACAAAATACCTCACCAGTGCTGCAATTCACAATTGCGCACCATGAAGCTATCTAAAGAAAACATACTAAAGTTTAAAAATTCATATCCACTCTCTTTGACTGAAAATTTCCCCAAATCAATCCAAAGCCATAAATAGATTGTGCTTTGATTTTGCTTTTACTGAAAATTTGCTCTGAGAGTCTGAGCAGTCCCTGATATATCTTTGATATAAGATTAAAGCAGTGCTGGAGAAATCTGTAGGCATAACACACTTACACATATGTACACACTCACATAGTTAAACTTCTGACTTAACTGTCTTTGTTTCCTTGCTAATCCTGACCAATACTTTTTAACCAGGTCTTTAGATATGATGATTGTAAATGCAATGCATTAGGGGTGTCAGGCTAGCAAGCAGTCAGGAAGATCAGAGGAATAACAGCAAAACTACTTTCACATAAAGTTTGGTTCCTTACTCATTAACTACAACTGTGATTGAAATTACGTGTCTTGAACAAATCTCTTCACAGTTCTTCTTCAAATTTCCTATGAGAACTGTTTCATAACAGACTTTGTTAGGTGAAGAAGCACACCCAACTGGAGTCTAATTGCTAGGTCGATGAAAGGATTAGTCTCATCCAACACGGATTCAAGTCACTTAGGCAAGAGGCCTTTCACTGTCACAGGACAAACTCAAAATAAAGCTTTTAACGCCTTTCAAGCTTTTAAGCAAGAGCTCAAAAGGACTTTCTAGCAGTTCCAATCAAAGCTTGCAAAGTTCTGATTATTTTATTGCAAATGATAGAATAGCTTTTAAATTAGTCTTCTGCAATTTAACCCCCAAACTAAAGATATCCAAATGAAGGCCTATTTCAGTCAGCATTTCTCTGACTTGAATGAACCTTTGCAGTAACTCCACTAAAATTGTTCCAGATGTGTGCATCAGTTTAACTGGAATTAGAACTTGGGCTAAAAACTGCATAAAAGTGCATTTTAAATTAACACAGCTTGGTATTTCATAGTCAGAAAGATGGGTTGGGAGAGGACTTGCCACAACTGAGGCCGCATTTTTTCCTTGCTTTGAACTTTGGAATTAGAAAAATAAAGGAGATGCTTTGGTTTGGAATTGCCATATTTGCTTTTGCTTCTTAGCGAGGTGAAGTGTCACTAATCAAAACGTAACTGAACTCTTACAATATCTAAGCTTCTTTCCTTTGCTGATGTTGCCAGTTAATTTATAACGTGATTAGTTATTACTTGTATCCTTGTGTAAGTTTATGGTATAGTGCGCTGCTGAAATACTTTCCCTGTATTCTGACTTTTAAAAGGACTCTAGTTTACACTGCAGTGAAGGATTTGGGAGGCAATGATAAGAAATCGCTATAGTAATCTTTAAGCATCTAAAAATATGAAAAAAAAGAAGCATGCTGATGGAGCTATGCAAATATTCAGGACAGCTTCAATGCAAGAAAATGGTGGCAAGAAAGTCATATCAAACCTTCTTTTTTAAGGGTGTAAGTTCCTAGTTGTATCATCTGTAATAGTTTCTTGTGCTGTTACAATAACCATAGCTGTACGTTTTACTTTATTTATGTTGCTCGGTTACAGAAAAATTACTTTCTTCTTTTTTAACTGCAGCATAATTTTATTGCCTAATGAATAAATTATATAACACATTTAATCCTGATTGATATTGCAGTAAAGCACAAATTATTCCTGCTACTAATTAATGAGCACTTCTGTATCTACAAAAGATGATTTAACTAATCCAATGTATAGATTTTCTTGAGGCTAATTGTTCAGTTTAATGAACCAGATATCTCCCACTGAAGCAAGTGTCATGTGCCCTTACACTAAGCAGCTAAAAGAGCTGTAAATCCCCTTGCACAAGAGCAGTAGTTATGGGTCAAAGACTGTTCTGAACTCTCTGCTGCTTGTGCAGTCTCCTTGACTTTAATGGGAATATGCATGCAGAATACAGCAGAGTTTTCTATTGTATTTTGACTTGAGATTTTATTTTCTTTTCCCTAATTTCTGTTCTGTTCAACTTTACATCACTTTAAGTACCAAAACTAAAATAAATAGAATGAAGATGCTCACCTATGAAGTAGAGTCTGTCTGAAAAAAAAACCCCAAGCAGATAGGAAGGCACTATTGAGGGTCTGTTACAGGGAATGCAAGGCACGCAAGCACAAATCACAATAAAAGCCTTTTGGATACACAATATCTGTGGATCTTTCACATTTAAAGCCTCTGACAAATTTAGCAGGAAAGAAATCCATTGGTAAAGCAAAATATAGCAAAGCAATTGGACACAACTGAAGTCCCAGACAGACCTGCTATCCGTTGCCCTTATTGATGCATGGGATGGGATAAGTTAAAGGCAGCTGATAGGGAATTCTAATGACATGGTGGAGTGGGGTAGAGGCACTCATCCATGAACAGCAGGGCTAAGGCAAGATAAAAAGACCAGATCTTCCCCATCCAGATGTTACTTATGACATTCGGGTTTTTCCTAGGTCTTAGTCAAAATGTCAGATGTCTGGAAAATAAAAGAAAAGAAAACAAAACAAAACTGAAACCAACCAAAACCCAGAAAATACCCCCGAAGTAAGCAGACTAAATTGAAATAAAACATCATGCCTGGAAAAGCCGCAAGTTAGAAATTTGATGCTACTGAATTAGTGATTTATCATGGCAGTTATGTTCAGAGGATTCCCTGTCATGCCTTTGCTTCTCATTACATAAGGATACTACCACATAACTTCTCATCAGCGCCACCATCATTAGCAACAGCATTAATACGAGCGAAAATTAATTAATATGTTTTCTTAAGTCTTTGGCTAAAAATCCTGTTGAAATCTCTGCATTTTTTCCTCTTGGTATCAACAGACACATGATTCAGGAGATTTATACTTTCGAAACTATAATTTGGTGTTGGAGACATTTTTATTTAGATTCACTGCTCCTATTTTTTAAACTCATTCCCAGGTACATTTGGAAGACATTTCTGTAACTATGAAATGTACCATTGGCTAAAAACTTGCTGTGCACTGCAGCATCACGCTTTCTATCAAAACCTTTTCCTCTCGGATTTTTAAAATTATTATTATTTTTCATTCTTTACTATGAGCACACTCAATGTGGACTGAATAAAGAGGGTGAACCTTTCCTGTTAGATTTTAATGGCAACTTCTGTTTCTCCCTGGCAGTCTTCTCCAATTCCTTTGGAAGGGAAAATATTTGAGTTTGGGAACAAGGAAAATATTCTTTAAAAAAAAAAAAATTCCTCTAACTCTCAAGCAGTATTTACTGAGTTAAATGAGCAAATTTATACATGAGATCTTGCTTTAACTTTCTTTTCCTCATTTGCCAACCTAGATACATCAGCTCATTTTCATTCTATTTTTGAGGTCTTGACACTAAAACATTATTCTTATGTGCCTTAACCTTGGCCATATCTCTGATCTTTTATAATTTCCCTTTCACATTATGCAACATCAAGCACAACAGACACCAAATATTCTATGACAGCCAGAGGATTACCATTTCTGTGTCACATAAAAAATTATATAAAAAGCAAGCAGATTACTATCTAATTGTATGTTTCATAATATGGCAGTGTTGCCAGTATTTTCATGCCTGGGTATTTAAGGGGCATCTGAATGATTCTTACAAGCTGTTTCTATGTTTATGTCAAGGAACACATTGATACTACAGGAAACTTTTTCTAAACCTTTGCTTCAGTGTGTGGTTGAGCATAGCCAAGCATGAGGATTAGCTGAGAAGAAATTAGGAATAAAGCACATTTGTATTTTCCTTATATTTTGGGATGCTGGCTCATAAAATCAAAGAATTGTAGGACTGAGATATGCTTGTACATAAATTGGCTCATCAGCCCTCTATGAGATGGTGAAATTACATATACAGTATTGGAGGGAGAAGTCTGACAGCTTTCAGCACATTTGAACTCATATGGAAAGGGCCTCGGGACAAACTCTTTGTGAAAGCATCCAGAAGCATGAAGAGGAGTAACCGTAGCACATCCTCTACTAACCTTGTGTGATACCTCCTCCCATTCAAGAATCTCTACTAATTTTTGTATATTACCCTGGCAGAAGTATCCTTACTCTCTCAAAGTCTTTCCCCTGCCCAAGTGTTAATGATATTCCCTGGTTATCCAGCAGTAGCTTTGCATATATATAAAACTCATCTTTCTAGCAAGTGTGAAGTCAAGGCATTTTCTTAAATTTGTGTGCTTTCATTAATTGGTTCCCTCTTTTTTCCTCTCTCTCTCTCTCTCTCCCCCCTCTTGATTACAGACCTTTAATAAATGATTAAAAATGGGTAAAGAGTTTGACATTAAAGAAGCAGCATAGCAGCCTGTGGTCTTTGCTAGAGCTACTGAGAGCATTTTTAATAAATAGGCATGGCAATTTTCTCTTTCAACACCAATGTCAATGATAAAAATCCCAAGACAGAGACCTTGGGAAGTAAGCCACAAATCTATGGCAATCTAAGCACAATGAAACTTGGAAATGAAAAATCTAACTTTATTTCCAAAAGCTTTTACTAAGGCAACAGTAAGTTAACTGTGCTTTTTACTTTTCTCAGTAACAGCTGATGAATTTTTATAATCACATCTGTAGTGCTTTCCCTCTCATCTGTGTATTCTTACATGAGATAGTTTGCCTTTGCCATAATATATAGCTTAACACTGATTAACACCCCCACGTACCTTCCTTATCCTGAGTAAGAGCACTCTTGCATCGTAGTCCAAATTCCCCAAAACGTGGCATATGATATAGTAAACTAAGATACCACAGTGTTAATGAAAGATTTCAGCTCTGCCAGCCCTGATGGTTACTACTGACTTACTAGGACAATGTCCAGCAGGCTGGATCCTTCACAGAGTATATATAACTTCATTCAATTCAGAAGGCCAATCTGACCCATCTGAGCTGAGGAGCTGACCTTTTATTTCTACTTAGATGGAATATTAACAGATTTTCTTAATGCAACCTGGCACTGTCACTTTTCTCTAGCAAAATACACGTTTCCCCTGTCCTCTGTTACATTCAAATAACCATATTGCAGTGGGTGAATTGCTTGTAAATAGCACTTTAGGGTGGGCGTGAGAAGATTGGTTCCAGGCTGTCATGCCATACTGTTTCCTTGCAAACAGCTTTCCAGTATCTATGTGCAGCAAACCTCACCTTTCAGATCCCAACAGCTTCACAGCAAGTGACTTTCCATAAACGCAGTGGTAGAAGAGCTATTCCTAAGGTTCACTGCTTGTCATTGCTTTCCTGTTGATGAGGCACACATTGCACTTTGAAACTGTGCTGCTTTCCCTACAACTTCTCCTATATGTTTGCTGCTCCCACCTTACTGTTCCTTTTTTTCCATCACCCATTTTCTTTTAGCATGATCATAGGCATTCCTCCCATTGTCTCAGCATTATCTTCCCTAAAGTGTAAAACTTAAATTCTTTACTGCTCATATTTATGGTTAAACTACCTAGCAAGGGTCATTTGAGAGACTTTTAGAAATGTTTTGAATACAGCATTAGTGGATGTTATTTTTGGTCACAGAGATTGCATTCTCTTTCCCTCTCACATCTATTCTTTCCTGAACCTGCAGTAACAGCGTCAGCAGTTTCCCTGTTTTAGCTCAATTTTCAGTACATTTGATTTTTGAGCCAAGTGGAAAATAGGAGAGTAGGAGGACTTTTATTTAAAATATGTAAGACATGATCTTTTCAATGAGCTACTAATTTCCTTTACAACTACTGAAGCATACTTCCATGCATAAAAATAAATTTAATTCAGAGAATTACTGCAGCACTTACAAATTTTTAATGAACCTCTAGAAAGTTTATGTTTGATAAAGTACCAAATAAGATAATTCTTTTACTGATCTTGTCACATTCTGCAATTAGGATCAGGTATAAAAACACAGCAAATTTTCAAGTTAAAAAAGTCTATCTGTTTCTGGGATATTTCAGAGGCAGAAAAGAATGTTACAATTTTGTTTTGAAGTGTTCTCTTCTCTACAACGTCAGTGCCTTAAAACACAGTGACACAAAAGATAAGATCAACCTTGGTACCTCCCCCAGATTTTTTTCATGCATTTCCTTATTTACCCTGAGAACAGCTTTTCAGACAGAGGTTGCTCCACAGGCAGAATCAGGAAAAAAAAAATCATAAAAACGTGTTTTGACAGATTATCAAAGGGTGCTATATTTGGCATTCTTATCTGGAGTCTTCACTTTTAAGAAAGGCAGCATGAGCAGGTTGTTTCCCCACACTGCTTAAAACATAGGTGATAGAAAATAAAATAGGTCAAAATACATACACTACTCACGTCTATGTACACTAGAAGTTTGTTTTTTCAAGCAAACATCTAGTTCCATCCCCCACTGTCCTTTTCTAAGGATTGCTAGGGCCGCAATCTAGTTACAGCCATCTGAGTAAAACAAACTGTGTTCTGCCTATGCTAAGTGTTATTTAAGATACTGTTCACTGTGGGTGGAAAAAACAGCTGTATCTTCTGAGAACTGTACAGCAAATTATGTACACATGAAATTGGTTGGGTCTCCATCTAGATGTATTAAGCCCCAAATGAATTAGTGATCGTGGCATCCACACACTTAAAGTCAAAATTGGGCAGAAAACTGAGAAATTGCCAATGCAAGTTTTCTTTGCTATCTATGGTGATATACTAGCTGATTTTTCCATCCAGGCATTAATTAGCATTAACTTACCACATAAAGTAAGGGGATAAAGGCAAGAGAAATAACAGAGTCCCGATGTTCCTTCAGGATAAGAAATTCAACCTTTTAACCAATGAAATATGTATAAAACAGTCTTTGAACATTGTAACCCTTCCCTTGTGACAGATAACAGCTGCATCTGATCTGTTGCCACTTCTTCCAGTCATCAAACCATTCAGAAAATTAGTCAGAACTAACCTTGTTTAGCAGTGGAGAAGCCAAGTGGATTTCTAGAAGGTACCCAGCACTGCCCCCTCTTCATCCTACGCTAGAACTGCAAAACTCATCTTCACAACAGAGGCATAACCCAACATGCTATTTTAAGCATGTGCACATGGGCTGCAGCACACCAGGGAGATTGTATGCTTTCTATGTCTTCATTATCTATTTTTGGATCTCTGTATGATTACTGCAAAGACCTCATTGTTTTTCCTTGTTAAATATTTGTTTATGCAACCTTCCCCCTGCAGGCAACTGGGTTCATGTGATCCTTACTTTATAAGGAATTTCAGTCCCATATGTTGCTCCTGGCGCTTTTTGCTGCTCTACTGGCACCTCTGCTGCTTGCCCTTTAACTGAAGTGACAATTAAATCAAAGAAAAACAAATCTTAAACTGTAATAGAAATCTCCCCAAGCCTGAGGCTAAAACAACCAAGACCCCTTGTAGATTGTATTTAAAAGTTATAGACTGCATCTGGCCACATGACAGTAATGGTATAAACCTCTAAATTCCATCAGAATTCCCAGGCTGACTTCCCACAGCTCAAGGAAAGCAGGTTTCGCCTGATGTACAGAATAGCTTTGATGTTAACAGAAGTGCAAAACCTTCAAGATTAATTAGAGCTCAACGTAAAAATGCAACAAAGGGAATTCCCTTCCCTTCTGTTCTTTCCCAATGGAGAGAGGGAATTCCCTTCCCCTTCTGTCTTTGCTCTGTGCATGGAGGGAATCCCTTTGCTATTCTTACTCATGATGATGCTTCTGTTCTCTCCCCAAGAGCAACGGGAAGGGAAGTTCTTTTTTTCTGTTGTTTCCCCTTTTCCCATAAGAGGGTTGAGGACACCCCTTTCTTCCCATCCTCTGTCTCCCAGAGGTGAAGAGGGATTCCTTTGCCGGCTATTTTCTGCAAACACTTACCATACCAGTTTTCTGCTTTAATATTTCAGTATAGGAACTACTTCTTTTTCACTTTGGTTTTTTCTACCTCTCTGAGTGCAGCATTTTATCCTACAAAAATATGAAACCAGACACCCACTTCAAATTTGGTTACTGGCAGCTGTGATCTATATATAACTGTATCCACTTAGATCCACTTAGTACTTCTCTCTCTACTTTTAAGTGCTAATTAATAATTAATACAGGGAATGGGGCTAAAAAACAAAGCAGAAAACCAGGATCCATATTTCATTAAAGGGGTTTCTCTTCAGTCTAAAGCACACCCTCTACAGCTTTTACGGCAAGAATTCAGCTTTTTGCACTAGAACTGATCGGGATAATCTGCCCCCTCGGCCCCCCCAGGAATTACTGATTACTGTGAATTAGCAAATTATTTCAAGTCCACTTTGATGGAGGGTGGTGGCACAAAGAAACCACCGCTAATGTACAGATTAAGTTCCATTTCAGTTGTATGCCACTGAGACAAGCTTTGTGTTTCCCTTCACAGGGTAATGAGTTTCACCTGTGTGATTAAAAACAAAGAATAATGGATGGTGATGTGAACTTAGTTCATTTACTATAGTACTTGTTGTTGGGTTTTAATAATTTAGAATATTGCAGATCATAGAGGTAACTGTTTTGTGATACCTTAGGTAAAAAATAATGAGGTATTATTAATGTGACATCTCACTGTAATGTATGTCCTCGGCTGATCTCTCCTTGTTAGGATGTGGCTGGTAGATTATGAGAATTCTCTGTTCTCCTCGCCAAAACATGAACTGCAAATGAATTGATCAACTTCTAATGCATTTTCTCCTGTTTCAAATGAAGTGCTCTTTTTTGTTTTCCTAGCTGTTTTTGATATCAAAGGCACAGTTAATAATTTTTAAAGGGGGACTTCTAAAAACCAAAGAAAAGTGTAGTAATAATCAAAAGTAAATGGGGTAATTAAGGAAAATAATTTTAAAACCATAGATTATCAGTATTAATAGACAGACTTTTCTTCTCAAAGCTTTCTTCACCTGATTGACTCTTAACTGTTTCTTACTGTAGCCATGGAAAAGGCTATGATATTGCTAAAAATATCATTAATATTTCACTCTAAATCTTTATAGAAGATCCTTGTTTAAATAAAATTACAAGCCTCTTGATTCCATTCACTTTCTTCTCAGATTAGTCCTATCTCACAGATGAAGCACCACTAGTTCCACAAAACCCCTGCTATATAGTTCTTATCCTTTAAGTTCTTTTAACAGAAAGAAACAAAAAATTGTGATATAATCTTCCGATATGTTAACATTAGCTACTCATTCATCTTACATCTTCAGAAAGGCACTGTAGGAAGTGTGTCACAAATATGGTAATAGCAGGTTGATAAAACAAGTAAAGTGAGTGTAATACAACTATTTTGAACATTCTTATTTAAAAAAAAAATATTTTAATTTCATTTTGTGAAGGTAAATAGGTAAATTTTACACTATCGAAACCCAAGATCCTCTATGCAAACAAAAGATTGATTAGTCACCCAGGTTCAGGGAAACCCATAATCTCAAAGTGACAGCAAGCACATCAAAGAACTGAGAGCAAGACAGGAGCCAGATATGTCTGTGGTAACTTTTCCACTGGCATTTTACTAATTTTGACTTTTGCAGTTTCAATTCCTCCACTTGACATATGAGTTCAGTATGAGATCCTCAATACATTTTAAGTATGTGCCTCAGCTAGCTAGAGTTTGAGGGTCAAATGATTTCATTTGTGAGTAGGCTGAGACAATGTGTTACTCACAAAAGGTAGGATTTTGCCGTGGAACCTCAGCTAAATTATCATCTTTCCCTGTGCTGTTACTTTCACATTTGTGGGAGCTCAAGCATTTTTATAGCTGGAACAGTATCACTTCAGTGGAGTGGTACACTATCCTTCTCTGCCATAAGTGATTGTAATGAAATCATGCTAGGGAACATCAATGTAATTTTCACTTGGCTTTGTAGCTTTGGTTTTGAAAATGAGAAGAATCACAGAAGTTATGAGTTGGGCCTCCCATTTACTGCTAGGATACCATGGCTTTGAAAGGCTTTTATTTAAACAAACATTCATAATCTGTATTTCTTTTGGTGTTAAGTCCTCCTTTTCCTCCTCAGTCCTCCTTTTCCGCTGCTGTCTCCAGTGCTGAAAACTGAGCAGTATCAACCATCATTCTTTTTTTCTGGTGCTTCATACAGTGAAGAAAAGGTGAAAATATGTGAAAGTCACATGGATGTTATGTCTCTAGGGAAACTTGCGTTAAAGTTGTGCAAATACTGTACACACAAATATTGTACATGCAAATATGCCATAAATTTTCAGACTGGTTATTCAGTAAAATAAGTATCATTGTCAGTCCTCCAAGGGCTGCTGGACTACCCCAATGCTTTGATTTATTTACAAAGATTGTTACATGAAAAAGGCAGTCTCAGCTAAGAACTAATTGGCTCTGCAATTATTTCCTCCTTCTAATCATAGGTTTTTCTATTCAGATTTTCCTGAAAGAGCATTCTGGCAACTGAAGTAGGTACACGTTATGACAGGGCACTCAACTCTGTGATGACTCTGCCTTCAAGAAAGCTCTGTGAGGCCTGTACTGATGTAATAATCATCTTGAATATTCATCTTTTATGAACAAATATTAGTGATTTTTTTACTTATTATTCAGCTCTTCTGAAATGATGTGAATGATATGGTAAAAAGGGGCTGAATTAAAGACACAGTGTCTTCAGAGATATTTACAGAATGAAGGCATTTCACATTATATTCTGCTGTTAAGACCAAAGGTGAGCTCTGCCTGTAACAATGCCCGAGGAGTGCACACTTCTCGAGCAGAAGTTGTGGTTAACGCTCATCTGCCTTGAAAGTCTGTTAAGCTGCTAACACAGACTTTCTGGTACGCGAACACGCAAACCCAGATCGAGCGCTGCTGGCCGCAGGCCACACGGGCTGTGGGCGAGGCCAGCGTTCCCCTCCCGCAGCCGGAGCTGTGCGGCCTGTGCCGGGCCTGCAAAGGAGACAGCTGCTCTCTCTATGTACAAACAAAACCGCCGGTTCCCGTAGCAACCGGACAGCCCTGCGAAAGCTCCCGGCGCGGCGCGGCCCAGCCTGGCACAGGGCGGCACGGCCTGGCCCAGCCTGGCGTGGCGCGGCAAGGCCCGGGAAGCTCGGCTCCCCTCCGCAGGCCCGTCACCCTCCTCCCGCCGCAGGGGCTCCTTGCAGGCTTCATCCCCTTTTGGACAAGGCGCTCCGAGCCTTGTGCTGCCATCGCCAGCGCAGGTGAGCAGCGGGGCCGTGCTGCAGTTCTGTGCGGTGATAACTGCGGCCGGCCCTGCAGGCTCGCAACCGGCCAAGCTGTGTGAGAGCTTCTCGCCTTGCCGTGGAAGCCGTTATAAAAATACCCAGCAATGGAATGTGCTTAAATAACTATACTTTATATTATCCATATAAATAGTGGTTTACTTGGTGATGCAGAATTAAAACAATTAAAGCAGGCTAAATACCCTTTGAAAGGGGTGATGGACTGTAGACAGGAGCATGCTGCGAATTTTATCATCTATTTTTTTAAGCCATTGTCTGCAAATCAGGTTTTGTCCACAGGCTTGTTTCCTTCCTCACTGAGAAGAGATACATTATCAGTGCAGCATTCCTGGATCCACAATAGCTAAGGGTTGTGTCAGCTTTCCTGGCAAGGAGCCAGAAAGAGAGAAATCCTTCATTTATTATCATTGACAAATATATAGGACCAACAAAAAAGATCTTCTCAGACCCAATTTCCAAAGAAGTTTTTTTCATTAGAGTAATTATAATCACATTACTCAGATTGTTATTATAATTAGCATTAGGTACTTCATACATTAGATGAAGTGTTAAAAAACAGAAGAATGTGCTTCATTTTGATGAACTTGGTGCTTTGAACTTTGATGCTTTGAGCAAGGTGATTGAGACAGATTTTTTCTGCTCAGTTGGATTCTCACAGCTAAGTGGAAATCCCACATTATACTCTTAATTCACTGCAAACAGATAATCTTATCATGTCTCTGACAAAGAATATTTTAATTCATTGTCTCCTTTCAACTGATGGTTACTATCAGTGACAAACTCATGTAAAAATATTCAGAATCTGAGTTCACCATATGTTATTTCATTATACTAGTGTTAGCACATGGGAGAAATTGTAGCTTTTACTGAACTATTTTTTTTGCAACATATCAAGACAGAAACATTGCACTGGCTAAAAAAAAAAAAAAAAGAAAAAGAAAGATGGTTAACACTTGCTGATACTTAACAGGTTGTCCAGACCATTATGAGACACCTGTGGATAGGAAGAGTGCTAATATTGTGTCAAAACTTGGCATATAGGAAAACTCATACTCGTGCATATTTTCATTATGCTTCTTTGGACTGACCTCTGACAGTTGGCTCTGCTTATCAGGAAGCACCAAAACAAAAATGTTATTATCAGCGGAGTATTAGTGAGTCCTTCTCTGTACCAACATTGTTCAAGAAGTTCTCATGTACCCAGTCATGATATCTTTTAGAAATTCATTGTGTGGGATGTCTTGAGCTAGAAATTAGATGCCTAAGCTCTAATGAAAGGCAATAGTAGAGGGATGCCTTACTTTTTAACTACCAGCCTTTGCTGTTTCTTATAAAATCCATCTTCAAATGTAGTTCCAATATGATTAAACAGTACTAAGTTCAACAGCAAGTGCTTCCGCAGTTAGATTTTTAACAAGGCGTACCCATCCAAATTTCCTTCTGCCCTTTGACATTTCTTCTCAACACACAGTAACAAAAAATCTAGATAATCAAGTATCCTTACCATCAGGATCAGTTTCAGCAATTTGAGCTGCTGCGACCAAAATGTTCTCAATTGTGTAACAAACAATATCCAAGCTTGTCTCCCTGCATCACTAGAAAGCATTCAGCTCTACTAATGCTTTATGTTAAAGAGTTTGTTCTTAAAATCAAGATATATAACACACAACCTGGCTGTCCCAATAAAATATAAGGCACCATAAATGCTTCATTTTATTATGCATCAGTACATTTAATCTAAGGGATCATTGACCTGTTTCCTTTAAATAACAGTGCTTATGGAAAATGACAGAGTTAAAATCCTTTCAGTGCATTTGAAGACCTGGATGAAGTAGATCTGCAGGAACAGAGAAACCTTTAACTTTTTTTCACATAGACCATCAAGTAATCATCAGATTCTAAGACAAATGTGTGACTGCCATCCTGACCAGATGTAAACCAATGAACTAGAAGTGAACGTTCCAATTTTCCATTACTATTCTCCTGAACTATGTGACCACCCTGTTAGTATATAAAACTGTTACCGGTCTGATGAAATTAATTTAATTCACACGCTTTCCAATAGTCCCTTTTTCTGAGAAATCTTTGTAGGCTGAAAAACTCTTCTAAAATTTCACTTAGAGTAGGATTCCAGAGCTAGTGTGGAATCAGGGCTCGTGTTTGCATTCAGCTTTCAGCTGCCACTCTTAACATTTTCTTAGATAGTTTTGTAATCTCTGATACAGTCAAAAACTACCACAGAGTAGTTTCACCTAGAAATTAAGTTATAAAGATTGACTTTGTGCTTAGGTATGCCTCCTATGTAAATAACATATCTAGTAAAGATAAAATAGAGAGACCATGATTTTAATAACACTGTTAATTAGAGAGTATTACCTTCTCCATCACCATCTTGAATTTAGAACAAATCTGGGCCATGGAAATGTAATTTTAGAGAGCACTAAGGCTATGGAGAGCACTAAGGTTATGCAGCCTCCTGAGCCCCACACCTCAAAAATAGTTACGAGATTCATATGCATGGCTTCAGCTTTGTGATCTGTGAATACACAACCACCAGTCACCCCTTCTGAGCATGACATCAGTGATGGCATCTTTAGCTAGATATCAAAGCTTGCTTTTCAGTGAGATGCATTTCTAACTTTAGACTCTATATCAGCAACTTCTCTAAAAATATGACATATTTGAAATGTGCACAGAATGGGTAGAGAAATATAGAGTGTGGAGGGAGAAGCAGCATAGCATAAAGGAGAAACCTTAAACTTTGCATCACTACTTTGGGTGCTGTAAACTGTATCAAATTAAGCAGGCTTGTGGCCCCTAAACTGCCCCCCAAATGGTCCATTATGTCATTTATTCTTACTCATTATTCTAATACCCATTGTCCAGAATGAGACACGTCAGCTTCCTCCAGTGAAGCTCCCGGTGTTATAGATGACAACAGTGTCCCACTCATACTCTGAAACTTGCCAACCAAACAGGTCATGGATGCTTTGATGGTGCTTTGGCTGAATCACAAGTTTGACCGTGGCCAAGGATTCACTTAAAGTCAAGTATAAAACAGTAATACGAGTTCACCCAAAACACTAAGAGATTAATATTATTCCAGACTGGAAAGTAGTAAAGAGTCTCATATTCAGATAGGTTAACTGAGCTTCAGAAGAGCTTCCTAACATTTGTCTTATCACACTATAGCAGACTATAGTACCAAGGAAACATTTCTTTTTAAAAATCAAAATATCTAGTACTTTTTGTGGTTTACTTTCACGCATTTTAGTTCCATGACAAGTATCATAAAGCATCACCTGAGCTGGAAAGACAGGATGTCCCCTTGATAAACTGATAGAGAACTTTGAACTCGTTTGTATGGGCTCCTGGGAACATTTCTCACAAGTATGCCTCTCATTACATTGGAGGGAATCTCATGCCTTTCTAGTTTTAAAGCATATTATTTTGAAGAGATCAGGAGCCATATTTTGCTCTTATTTACACCCTGCAACTCCTTTTGGAGCTAGGTTCATATTAAAGTCATGGTGAGCTCCATTTCTCTTGTTAAGGTAAACCAAACATTTTTTGTGAGTCTTGTAATGCCACATGCTAATCCCTCTATGGAAGCTCCTCTCTCTGGAGACATTTTAAATGTGTTTATTAGGAAGACCATATTTATATCTCCAGGGAAGCCTGTATACAAAAGGGAAAAACCTTGTAGGGCAGATGTTGCAATTGGCTAAAAGATTGAAACTGAGCTTTGTTTTATGCAAACTAGAGCGTGAACATTTATCACGTAACTAGGATTTAAAGGAGCAGGATGAAAGAATAAAAGGATAAAATTTGAACACTCCTTTATGCCCTAGTACTACGTTATGAAATCATTGAGAATGTATCAACTGTTTCCCAATGCATTTTATTCTTGCTGCTCAATGATAGCTTTTAAAGGCTTCTCCAAAAACTATATTTAAATGTATTATTCAATGGCACATGCCAACATTTCACCTATGTTAAATGTCATGAAGCTGTACTTAGTCCAGTATAACTAGAATAATCAATCACATTCATTCAGCTAGCATGGCCTGCAGGACAATGGTGACTCTGCTGTTAGAACTTAATGTATACATGGATAAAATGCAAAATGCTAGCACGTCACTGATATTCTCCAGATAACCTAACGTGTTTAGTGAAAGACTTCTGGAACCCTCACTCCTGGAAATAGTAATGACCCATTAAACTCCAAAGCTCTAGAAAAGAAATTTAATTCCTTGTTATAGTTTAACAGAATAAGACACCCAAATTAACTTTCTAAATTTCATCTATCATTTTCCTTATATGTTGGACACACCTACTTGTAATGGCTAGGAAACAAACAGCTTTCCTACATCTGTGGTCTGGAGCATCCAAATGGCCTGTCACATCATGTTTAGACCCAAGTTCCAAGATCTCCTGTTATATTGCTGAGACTTTTTTGGGGTGGGGTGGGGGGGGGGGAGAATGAAGACAAAAGAAGGTGAAAAGAGTGCCACCAAACTGACCCCATAGACAACATCAGCAAGATTTTGCAGGGTTGCAGCCACTCAGGTTTCACTTCAGTGAAGTAAAAAGTGAAAATAAAACATGGGATCCTCTGAATCAACAAGATCTAAGACAATAAGGCCCAAACAGCCACCACGAGCTCAGAGTCAGTTTCATGTTTACCCAGTTGAGAATAACTGTTAAACATTAACACCAATCAGCATAATATATAGATAGCTGTAAACTATAGACAGCTGTGTAACTTCATTTTTAGGTCAGAAATGCATCTGCTCTTAACTTCATATCCTTGTTCCAGGCCTTTTGAAGGGGCCTTTTCTTCATCAGCGAGACAGAGGAAAGGAGATTGTTGTTATTATTCAGTCATTATTTGTTACACCCTAGCTGGGTAGGCAGTTGATGCTTTATTTCTTTAGTAATGTAAGAAAAGAGAAAAAAAACCCTAGTGTTTCTGCTTTTGATTTGCCCACAAGTGAA
Source organism: Coracias cyanogaster (assembly GCA_033124195.1). Taxonomy (NCBI): domain Eukaryota; kingdom Metazoa; phylum Chordata; class Aves; order Coraciiformes; family Coraciidae; genus Coracias; species Coracias cyanogaster. The sequence continues at coordinate 42,289 of JAVSBS010024320.1, forward strand.
ATACAAAGGGCCAAACTGACACTCAAGGTTTAAGTCATGGTTATCTTGCAAGAGTGTTTACAGTGGCAATGACAGTGGTGACTGCCAGCATTCAAAGTCACAGCACTGATGATAACTGAGTAAACGGTTTTGGGAACACTAGGTCATCCAAATGTCATTATTTGGCATATCAATATATGTCATTATTTCTCATGTACTACTTCAACTAAACACAAAGACAACTGTAAAATACATGGGTTTAATACATAAACAATGCAAACAGTTCAGATTGTGGGCATGCTATTTAATATTCAACAAAGTTTAAACCCCTCTATCAAACTATCTTACTAACTTTTCAGAGTGGAAGCCACTTGTGATGTTGCTATGATACAGCATGAGACATAAGATTTTTTTTTTTCTCTCTAAAAGTCAATGCTGAGTAAGGAAATTAAGTTTGCAATCATAGAATTATAATCATTTTGGCTGGAAGACCATCAAGTCCAACTGTTAACCCGACATTGCCAGGTTACCACTGAACCACGTCCCTCAGCGCCACATGTACACATCTTTTAAATCCCTCCAGGGATGGGGACTCCACCACTGCCCTGGGCAGCCTGGGCCAGGGCTTTGCAACCCTTTATGCAAAGAAATTTTTCCTAATATCCAACCTGGCATAAATTGAGGCAATTTCCTCTTGTGGTATTGCTTGTTACTTAGGAGAAGAGGCTGACCTCCCACTTGGCTACAGACTTCTTTCAGGGACTTGTAGAGAGCAATAAAGTCTGTTCTGAGCCTCCTTTTCTCCAGGCTAAACAACCCCAGATCCCTCATTTGCTCCTCATAAGACTTGTGCTCTGGATCCTTCACCAGCTTCAACTGGACATGCTCCAGCACCTCAATGTCTTTCTTGTACTGAGTGGCCCAAAATGATGCAGTACCTGAGGTGCAGCCTCACCAGTGCCAAGTACAGAGGGACAATCACTTTCCTAGACCTGCTGGCCACGCTATTTCTGATACAAGTCAGGATGCTGTTGGCCTTCTAGGCCACCTGGGCACCTGCTGGCTGATATTCAGCCAGTTATCAACCAACACCCCCAGTTCCTTTTTTGCCGGGCTCTTTCCAGCCTGTAGCCTTGGATGGGGTTGTTGTGACCCAAGCACAGGACCTGGCACTTGGCCTTGTTGAACTTCATACCATTGGTGTCAGTCCACCAATCCAGCCTGTCCAGATCCTTCTGTAGAGCATCCCTACCCTAAGGCAGATCAACACTCCTCCCCTACTTCGTGTTGTCTTCAAACTTACTGAGGGTGCCCTCAATCCCTTCGTCCAAATAGCAGATAAAGATACTAAAAAGTACAGGCCCCAATACTGAACCCTGGGGCACCACTTGTGACCACTCGCCAACTTGATTTAACTCATTTACCACAACTTTCTAGGCCCCATCCACATCATGAGTAGCCAATTTCTCCAGGAGAATGCTGTGGGAAACAGTGTCAAAAGATTCACTGAAGTCTAGGTAGACAACATCCACAGCCGCATGCTTTAGCATGATGCGAGCTGATAGTTTGGTTTTGTTGGGTGACATAAAGCTAAAATTTTTCACAGAACCATTTGTTCAGGAGCAGGGTATGTGACACTAACAAAAACCAAAATGACAGTTTTATGTTTGAGAGTCAGGAAGATCTTGGTGAAAGAAAAGAATGTTTATAATATATTCACCATTATGTTATATTTTACGATGTACTTAATGGAAAGATTAATGGCTGGAGATAGACATTCTCGGTATTTATATTCCAATAAAAAGGTCAAAATAAAGTCATTCTAGTTTCTAATTGCAAATCATAAATATTAGAGTAGTAGTATTTTAATGGTGTATATTCAAGTCAGAAATACACACATCAGAACTTCATCACAGTGGCACCTCTTAGTATGACTGTTGACCCATTTTTAATTATATATCAAACAATGAAATGGGTAACATGGATGAACACTGTGGGACAAGGACCAAGTTATATGACATTGACATATAAGTCTGTACTGCAGCTACTTATATTGCAGCTCCTCTACAGAGTGTCAAGGCTGCCAGGATCCACCAGTACAGCAGGTAGCACTCCCAAGCAAATCAGAGAATAAAACAAAGAAGATGCAATCAGAAGGAAGTAAATGAAAAAGGGCAAGTAAAACACTATGTTGTCCAAGTTACTTGCTTTTTAAACCATGAAACACATTGTAGGATCTTTCCCTTGAGTCTGATTTCTATGATGATCACCTTTAACCCTATCATTATGAATATCTTGCAGAAAATTACAGAATATCCAATGAGAATCACAGAAATTAAATTAGAATGAATACATTAGTACACAAGGACATTAGTACACTAGTACATTAGAAATAGTTCTTCAAGCAGACAAAATAAAGCATCTTCAGGAAAAAAAGGGAAGAAATACCACTGATCATAAACTTATTTGGCATTTGACATATTTTAATGTACTGAGTTGGACAGATGAGGGAGCTGTATTCCATAACTGAAAGCTGGACAGTACTTTTAACATACAGTTTATATATAGAAGAAGTGTGAAGGACCATTACTCCATGGGAAAAATATTTGGCTGTATTAGAGAGAAGTTGTTCTTTCCAACTTTAGCAACATATGTACATTTCTCACACAACCCTTTGGTTCTACTAGCCTGCACAAGAGTAGAAAAGGGTAGACTTTAGCCAGCTGGCCACTATTCCTTGACTAGTTCCTCAAAGGACATGGTGACATGGCAGACTTGGAACAAAATGCACAGGAAAACAGGGAAATGACATACTCATACTCTACAGAACACTAATTTAGAACTTAATGCCAAACTGTAGCTATCCATGGAATGACCACTATAAAGAGGTCACCTTTGCTTGAGGTAGTGGATGCCCCCTGGATTATCTTCTTACAGATATATATGTTTGCATATTTGGCCTCCCCCAAAACTCCATATCTATCAGTACCTCAAATTACTCATTTCCATCATAAATACTTGAAGTTGCCTCTTCATGAAATGATTTATTATTTTTCATCTGCTCAAATACTAACACTAATTTCTCTTTGTAAACAACAAAATGAAGGTATTTGCTGGATTGCCAATGAAAGTTTCATAAAAACGTATGTAATACTACCTATAGAAAAGGGGTTTTGGTTGATTATAGGTTTACACCAGCCACACCCACACCCACTCCACTTTGAACCATGTGCTGTATACTTCATACTATATGCTGCTTTCAGTCCAAGTAAGAATACTCTTACCCTTCTTTTTACTGAAGTATTAGTAGCTAGGCTGTTCTGGCACTGAGAGTTCCAGCTTCTTAGCTGGACACATGGTCCTACACAGCCAAGGAGTTTTCTCCCTCTTCCTTACACTCAGCGGACACACCAGTTTGGCATTTTTGTTTTCTTTTAAGACATTTGAAAAGAAAGAGAACATACTCTCTTGAACATTTATGAGACCAGGTTGGCATCCATCACAGGAAGCTTCAACCTCAGTATTCCTGGAAGCCAGAGAGAAGAGAGCTAAGTCTATCCATCCACTGTAGCAGGAGTAATATTCAGAGCATGCATTGATTAATTGTTTTCCTCTCCAATTAAAAAAGCAAAAGAAGACAACAAATTGTAAATAGTTTGTCTGGGTTACAAAACGCATATTTTTATTGTGTCTTTTTTCCTTTTCCTTTCATTTGTGTTCATTGTCTGAGTACTCGGATCGTATGGCAATTACAATTACTGTGGGAAAAACTTCAATGTGAAGAGAAAATCAGGTGCTTGCCTCATTTTGAGTCATTATGATACTTACTTTTTTTCATCTCGAATATTTTTTTCTATACACTGATCTTTTTTTCATCAAATGGAAAAAGACTATCAGCTTTATAAATGCTATCTCAAGGAAACCCTAAACCTTGAATGTACTGTGTCTCTACTCAAAAATTACCTGGCTCAAAAATCCTCTCAGGGAACACAAGGGGAAAATGAAATAATTAATACAGAATATTGTATATAATACAAACGTTCTCATAATATAGAGGTCAAACAGCACCTGAGTACCTTTTAGGAAATACACTTTTCTCTTTATACTGACACTTAAACCTGTGTAGGAATGCTACTCTGTCTATGACTATCTAAGGATTTCCTTCAAAGATCACATTTCTAGGTCACTGGTCACTGATAAATTTCTATTTCTTCTCATTCTCAACCTAGAAGTATCACTGAGTTTAATTTAAAATGTTCCTGATTACAGCAGATGTCATCTGAACTCCCAGCCAGTTTCTTTCAGTCATCTTTATTCTAGGATTCAATTCTGTATCTACAGACTATAGACAAGCCTGAGAAGTTACAGAACAAACTGCAAACCCCTTTTTAAAGGGCCTCAGGCTGCATTTCCAAGCTATGTGGCTGACTGACTTTTCTCCAAAACATCTTATTTACCTTTATTTGAATCATTTACATAATCCAATATTTTTATTCCAAATAGATGTTAACTTTCTGTATTTATGTTCTATTTTCATTATCATCTCCACTTGCCTTTTAAATGTGAATAAACACAACAGAATGTGATTCAAAGGAAGAATAGTGATTTCATGAGTTCACTCTGCAGTCTTTCCCCCATATAATTATCCTCATCTTTAAAAGCTTTTCCTAAAACATCTAAGCTAAATCTTCCAAGCTGCAGTTTTTATTCATTCTTGTGTTTTTGGACATAAGAGACCAGTTTATTCCTTTCCTTTGTTCCATCACAGTTCGCATATGTAAACAACTGGGTTTCCTGTTAGTTCTCTAGCTAAACTCAGTTTGCTTTTTCTTCAGAAGTCATGCTTCTCTACCCCTAATTATCTTTAAGCTGTCTCGTCTAGACTGTCTTCAACTGATACATATCTTTCTTGAAGTATCTGAATTTGAACACTGCTTCCCACAGCAGACTCACAGCATTGCAAGAGAGACCCTAAAAGCCCTATACAGAGTAGGCAAATCTCCACGTGTTTTATAGTGATGCTTCTGCTTGTGATGTGCTGCTCTGTAGTCACCCTTTCCTCAGCTGCACATCCCTACCTAAGTATAGACCTCTGCACTCATCCCCCATGAACCACACCCTTTTCTGCCAAACCATTTTATCTAATTTTGCCACAATAATTTTAAATTGTAATCCTGGTGTTCTGCAGCCCCTACCAGCCTGGTATCATCTGCAAATTGAAGTGGACTTTTCAAACCATTAATAAATAAAATTGGATAGATTATTCATAAATTATTAACCATAAGGCACTTCTGGTCTGACTAGACAAGAGATCATCATGCATATAGCCAACTTTTCCCCTGTAATTCATTTGAAAATTAGTGTCATTTTCAATGACCTTGAGGTTGTGAGAATTCTGATGTTCTGCTGCAGTTGAAAAGGACACATGTGGACAGAATCTACCATAATGAGGCCTTTTTTTCCCTTCTTCAGCCCTTGGATACCAGTGTAAGTTTAGGATCAAATGACAGCTTAGCTGGGTTTCTATGGAATTGGACATTAATCCAAGTTTGTGAGATTTGCTAAATTTTTCTTCGTACTTAGACACTTAGATATGCGTCTCTGAGTTTCCAAATGATATACACACCTATTTCCCCTCCAAAGACAATAGTTGTTTTCTAGAATAATCAAACTCCCAAAGACAGCTGACCTTTTTGACAAATTGTAAGCATTCCTTTATGTGCATTTTATTTTCTGTAGACGTTTCTTGGTTATTTATATAATTTAGTATTTATATATTATATTTATATATTCATTGGTTTTATGTTACTTAGCCTTGATGTAAGTGATTGGTCTCATTGGTTACATGGCATAGCTCTTAGTTGCATGTCTTAACGGCTGCAATTTTGAAAACAGGCAAGTGATGAATAACCAATAGTGCATGCTGATGAATGAAGACCTGCTGAATCATCGCATAAATATTCTGCATTTGAGACAAATATGGGAATTCCTAAGGGCTAGCTATTCTTGAAGCACTGCTACAAACAAATGCCTTTTGGTTAATAATTAAAAATATTCTAACCCAGAGGTACAATATCAGGACTGAGCCATCCAGTTGTTTGAGCTTTGAATTCATACTTGCAGATAGTACCTTCAGCCAACTTCCCCTAGCTCTAAAGCATATCACCTGTGCTATTAACATTAAAATAGCTTAATAAACTAGTAAGAATTGTAGCTGCTTTGGTAAATGAACAAGTAGTTAATTTTAAAAAATTATTATCATTTTGAAAGGTTCTGACCGAAGTTAAAATACCAGTCTAGCTATCAAAACCAAAATCTGTTTTTTTCAGTTAGGACAATTCAAAGGTTAACATGGACATTTACTGCTTAGCTATCCAAATCATATCTTGTTAGGAGTGAGTGGCCGGTATGAAAAGAAACTATAAAGGTAAAGTGTCCCAATAAGACACTAAGTATACCTTTCCCATTACTCATAGGAGATAAGGTTAAAATGAATACTCTAGCATTCCAGACAAGTGTAATAAAGGATTTCACATCTTTTTTCTCCTACACCTTAGTTTGCATCTACTCACTTCAGTGAGAGTGACAAAACTGTTGTTAACTTTTACAGGTACAAGAACAGACCCACTTTCTTTCATATGTCAGTTAAACCAACTAGAGAAAAAAAAAGACCAAACAGAAAAAAAAAAAACAACCCTAAAAACCTCAGAGTACTCTTAGGCACATATTAAATAAATACCAGAACAAGTGATTTTTTTTGCTGAGGATTAAGTTGTAATTTTTGTCCCATGATAAGCTTCTTTATTTCATGCCCTGCACAATACAGGTGAGCTAAATATTTTGTATTTCAATCTGTCTGGCAGGCAGACTATAGTGACATCTCTAAGGACTGAGGTGTACTGAGCAAAGCCTCAAAGCTGTTTTGAAAAATATCTAAGCTTGCCTTTCTTCCTACCCAGAAAAAATCAAATCAGAGAGATAGAAAAGTGAAATCTTCCTCTTTTCTACAACTGTACTTCAGTAGCTGTCAGTCATTCAAAAATTAACCGAGAAAAGTCATGGTTTAAAAGGATTTTCAAAGTTCTCACGTCCAGACCTTGCTGATACAGGTGTCACTCCATACATATTGGTTGTTTGCTTAGTCTTGCTTTAGATTTCTGAAGGAATTCCAGCTTGCCTAAAGCTGTTATTCTGTGGTCTAGCAGATGTCAAAGAAAACTTCTAGCTATGGGCACTGTTGGAATAAAGTGATGGGAAAAGAACATCCTAGAGCATGAAAGCTGAGAAAAGCAGATCAGAGTGAAGAAGAAAAGTGATAAAATATACTGGGTGTTGGAAACAGAAATACGTACCGGAAAGAATGAAGATTAATTAAATATTCCAATAAAGAAACATAATAATATAATAATATATAATCTGTATAAACTTTAAAAATCCCATAAGGGAGAAACAAGAAAGCTGTTCTTATCTTATGAAATCTTTGCTAAATGTGAAATTCAATTGAAAGTTCCAGGCATTCATGAATACCAAAGCACATAATTTTCTGCAACATTGCCTGTCTATTTAGCCAGAAACTTCATAGTGAGCTCCAGGCAACACAGTTGGGGGTGAGGGTAGGTGGCAAGGGGGAAGAAAGAAAAATTCAGAGTTGCTCTGATTTCTCTTCGCTCCAGGAATGTGCCGTTGTCATTGCCCTTTCTGTTATACAACTTCAGTCCTTAACAAATGAAGAAGAGATGGCCCAATGCAAAGTAGGAATTGTTATTTTCCAGCAAATAGTAGTTTGGGCTCCCTTATCATAAGGTTGATTATCTAAGAAGTGGAGTATTTAAAACTTCTAGATAAAAAGCTTTCTCCACAGTTGGATACTTCTTGATATTCAATGCAAACTGGTACCTTTTTCTTTAAGTTTCAGTAATGTGCGAAATCATCTTTTAAATAGACTTCATGCCTATATTTTCTCATAAAATACAGAAAGAATACAACTCTATGCCTGCATGTTATTTTTATGGCATGTATGTTTGCTTCACTGAAAGCAGCCTAAAAATATAATGTCTGTAAGAACTAGCATAGAGAGATGTAAATATGTTAATTGAAAGGCAAAAAGAATGCGTGTACTTAGCTTAAGTAATACATATTCACGGATAATATATTTCACTATTGTAGCAAAATATGCTGAAATACTGCTTTCACTGCACAGTGTATTAGTTATTACAGAGATATAAAGGCATTCTTAATCCGTTTTGACAGGGCTTTATTGGAGAACTGGATTTGTGAAAAGGAAGCTAAGATATTAGATCAAGGTACATGGCATTCTGAAAGTGGAAAAAAAAACCCAAACAAAACCCAAACTGAAACAGAAGACAGCTGTGGCAGTGTAATTTTAGCTACTTTTGGGAATGGACCAGAAATGAGTTTCAAGTCGGATTATGTGAGTGTCATGGGTTGGAGGGAAGGCTGGCTCAAAGATCAGTCATTAGCTCAAATGGCTTTCAGGAAGCTGGTGATGAAAAAGCTGTGCATTTCTAACAGTCTGGATCACTGAGCTTGTTAGTGTGACTTAACTACCCACCAATCCCCAAGAAAAAAATAAACTGTATTGCTGTCTGCATTAAGAATTTCTAGCTTGTCTCAGAAGAAGTACAAAAGATCAGTGAGGATTATGGAGTTCCTCTGGCCCTTAAAATTGTATGACAAAAAGGCAGATGATCTGTTACTCCTGGGTGCATAATACTTGTGCACCACTTAATCTTTTTAATGTAGAATGATTGTGTTTGTCTCTGCAATACTGGACAGGTCTAATTCCACATCTCTGTTGGCCCCTGGGGGAAGATCTCTACTTTCCTGAGAAAAAGAAAGTAAAATCTAAATTATTCCAAAGTAACAGTGACCTTTTTTTCAAAATTAAGGGATACTTTTTTCTTTCTTTTGTTACATTCCCTTTGCTTTTCTTTGACTACTAACACAAACTTAGATGGAATATTTTTAAAAGGGAAGTTCTGTTCATATTTTGAATGGAGAGAATATTTTCACTTCAAACGCTTCGTCAGAACACTTTGTTATGCTTGATTACTTGTTGTAATTTAGTTTCACTTACATACTGAGGTAGAGCCAGATCACCTCAGTTGTCTTCATGATCTGGGCTTCAGATAAGCTTGATTCCTGGCACATACAAGAGCTCTAGTTTGTCAAGAACTGGGATGTATCACAAAATTGCTACAATAAGCTACAGTAATTTTTTATATCCTTAGCACTGTTCCCATTGATCTTGGAAGGAGCAAAATATTGTGTTAGTGAGACACAGAAGGCACTGAAAACAACTGCTGCTAGCTAAATAATGTACTGTAGTTGCACATATAAATTTATAGCACATGTTCAAACTCGTAGTAAAAAACCTAACTTCAGCACTGTAAAGGCCTGCATTAACATTTTAATCCAATAAAAGTACAGTATTTTGTATTTAAAGTGTATTATTCTACTCATCCACTAGGAGAATTTAAAAAAATAAAACTGAATAGGAGCATGAACACGTTTCCTAGTCAGAAAAGCTACTATCTGTAAGACAACTTGAAACACTGAAATGCTCTCAGATGCTCACATAAATGAGTGTACAGTCAGGCTGGGAAAGGTCAGATGTAGTTAGAGTGCAATCCACAAATCATAGTTTGTTTCAGCAAGATGTGATTTGTTTGACTCAAATATTTGACTGGATCGTTAACATTACTGCAAATGCAAGGACAAGCCTTTCTGTTTAAATAACCAAGGAAGATGCACAGCCTAGTTTCTCTTGTATTTTCCTGATCTATATTATCCCAGACTTTCTGGTGCGTTTTCTTAATTTCAGGGTGACTTGTTCAAATCTTAAATATAAACACATGCTCTAAGCACTTGAGCACATAATTTATTTCCTTACATGAGAATAAGGCAATGATATTGTTCCAGTGAAAGCATAGATTCTTGCATCTTTGTATGCTTAAAGAATGGAGTGATTTTCCACCCTACTGACCTGCAGTTTTTAATCCACAATGTATACAGAAATACGAAATAACAAAATTTTTAAATCAATAAGACCATCACAACAAAAAGTAGATGAGAAATGTAAAAGGCAGCTCTATTGACGGTTATATTATTACAGGAGGCTGAAGTTTTCCACTGAGAGCTTCAAGTACAAATACTAGTGACATGAACACAGTTTCTTATTCTATTTTTGACAACTTATTTTCCATCTTAAAAAGGAATATTTTGATCATCCTTGCAGGAAGTCCAATGTATAGTCTTGTCTTGAACTTGATGTTCTCATGTGATACACTCCAGTTTCCCTAGCCAGTGTACATCCCTCTTAAGAGAATTCCCATGATGCTCCACACCTTAGTCAAGCAACAATTCATTGTAGATTTTAGAAAACTTAACTCTTAGGGGTGACGGCTTCAGAAATACAGAATGGAGTTGTAACACCCATAAAGATCAGGAAATACATGGCTTTGTTTTACTCAACAGAAAGTTATTTGTCATGAACTTTGAGTGAAATGCAAAAGGAAGAAATTAACTTTAGTCAATGTGTATTACATTTAAAACCACAAAACCTATTCACAAACAAGCAAAGTTTTCTGTGGAAATGGTCTGAAGCCTTCTGCTTGTAAAGTTGCTACAATGGAAACAAATTGAATAACCATTTATAATATCTAACTTCTTACTCTCCCTACAAGCTCCATAAACCTACAAGAGCATATTTTGAAGCTCATTTTCTCCTTGATTTGTAGAATTCCACTGATTCCTCCAGAATTAATTCCTGATTTATATACGTAAAACAAACAAACAAAATCAGAAGAATCACTGAAGTATTTGAGAATCATCTGACAAGGACTATTGACCATTAGATTATTTCAGAATCTAACAGGGATTATTTTCAAGTTCCCCGTCCTCCCAGTTCCCTTCTCCCGCATTAGCCAAAATGCTCACCTTATAGATGGGAAACCAAGGGTCCTAATTTCTGCCATGCCTACCCTAGAGGAAAGTCTTGAATGTAATATTCTATGCTAGTGAATATCTTAACTACTGTTATTTGTTGTTCTGCAATGAGTTTCTCTTGCTTCATTTTGCATCTTTCTTAAATCCTTCCTCCACATTTTCTTTCAGAAGCATCAACAGCTTTGCAGCTCCTACTCTATAGAAAAGACCCTCCACAGGGAGCTTTCTGAAATAAGAACATTGCAGGACAATAACATTGTTTTTTCACTAACCAAACTGCATTTTTCCTAAGAACACTTCCATTGGATTTTCATTTTTCTTTGGAAAATGCCTTCTTACATTTTAGCAGCTTTTCTGAGTCTAAATTTTGGTCAGCTTGACCTTTCCAGCCTACTGAGCCCTACTGTTTTTGTAATAAATTACTTTACTTTTCAGCAGTTTCCTTACTTCCAGTGCCTTTCACTAGCTTCATTAAAAGTTGCAGAAGGTTAATCTGAGCCATAGGTTCTCAATACTAAATCACACAATATAAAAAAGATTCAAATGTTTTACAATCAACATTCATTATTAAAGAAAGTTTACTAGTGTTTGTTTTCAAATTTCCGTGCAACGCCAAAAGTGTCAAAATCTGGAAGCATATAATCAAATCACAAGGTTGATCAAAATAGGGAAAAAAATTAAGAAGTTATAACTTAAAAGTTATAACTTAAAGTTAGTGATAGCATTGGTAAAACTCAAGTTTTATCTACCTGAATGAGATAGTCCACAAGTCCTTTGGGTTCTTATCACCATATATATACTGATATATCACCAACAGAGCTAGTGATGAGTGGATTATCTCAGCCTGAATCTTTTAAATGGTCACAGAGTCATTGTGGATTTACTGAAGTGAATTCGTCTTCGATGTACTTGCACTACTAACAGCAGTATTCCAGCTTTTGATGCACCTGCTTGTGCGGCACGTCTTCTTTGCTGCAGGTACTGTACTAGAGCAGAAGATATCTACAAGTATAGTTTTAGATCCTGAAGTGCAGATACCCCTTCTCCTGGCAAAGAGCGTTTCCCTCAAAGTAGCTTTAATTAGTGCCACAAGTAAACAAAATTTATCACAGCAAAGCTCTTTTCAACTTTATAGCTACAGGTATACTAGGCCTTCTGCCAGTACACAGTTATGTAATCAAAAGCCTAACCTAAAATTCTCCTGGCAAAACTTTAGCACAGGTTTGACCTAAGAAAAGCATCAAGTTCCCGTTCTCAGGAACAGAAGGCACAATGCTTTAAAGTTTCTATAAAAAGGAAGATCAGGTTCCAGTAACGGAAGTCCCAGAATCTTAGCCAGGAGAATTGGCACACAAAGGCCAGTAAAGAAAAAATATTCTTCCCCAAATTCTTCTATGTATGTATAGAAGGGTACATTACATTATATTCTCCCAAATGTGCACGAGATGAAGGGACTGATCAGCACAAGCTTGGACCACTTTGCTGTGGTCAAAATCAGACGAAGCAAGCAGGAGACTTAAGCTGCCGTTCACTGCCTCTACCACTGGCGCTGGTTCTTGGCAAACAGAGGAGAAATCGGCAGATAACACTTATTTCTAGCTGAGCCTTTAGGGATTGAATTACTAAAGTAATTGTACAACAAGCAAGGCAGTACAGATTTGACCCTTGGTCCTTCCATATAGGCTCAGAAACACAAGACTGAAAATTTTCACCAAGTCAGTTTTCACTTAGCTGAGGACTTTGCTGCTGGATTAGCTAGGCTGCTTTATCAGCTTCTATCTGCTAGTTTATGAATGGCAGTTTGCAAAGTCTACATTGCCAACATAAGATTAGCATCCAGAAGCCTCAGGTTTATTTCACGTTATTTAGATCAACATGCCTGTGTCCTAGATGTAGGATTTCAGAATGGCAAGCTGATCTAAATCAGATTTCTCCCTGGCCCTCAAATGTAAAATGTAGATCTGTCAAAAAATGAAGATAAAAAATGCAGGTCAGTGCAGAGTGTTGGTATATTAAAAAAGCTCAAAAGAATGTAAAATGCATACATTTCCCTAAGGGAATGGCAGAATTAAGAAATGCAGAAAATTAAAATGCAGAAAAATTTAGGTAAAGAGCCAACAAAAGCCATTGAGGCTGAGAAAAAAATCTTAGATGCACTGAAGTTATATTGTATGCACCCAAAAATAAGTCAGAGTTTATTAAAAAAAAAGTCTGAAGACTTATGTTTGCAATACTTCTGACATAGCATGCAAATTAGTGGGAGTTGAAAGAGTGAAAACCCCTAAACCCTACATGCATGCTAGCTATAGAAGGAAGAGTTGTCAAAAGAGACAAGAGAAGTAATGTGTTGTGAAATTCAGAATAACTGCTCCATAAGGAAGCACTGATGACCTAGGGAGAGCTTAATTACAAAGTATGGGAAAATTAGGAGAACAAGACAAAAAAAAAGTGATGGAAATATTAGAGAAGGCAGAGTTGTTTCCTGTATCTGTAATGCTACAGCTGTTCTCTGTTGGATCTTTCATCTAACCTGTTTTGAAGGTACAATGGCCATTTGTTTAGTTTCCAAAGTATATTGTCCTCAAACAAGGGCAACATAAATCCCAAACAGTTACTGTTTTGAAATGATGCTTTATATACTAGAATGGAACCAAACTGTAAATTGGATGTCAGCATTAACTCCTAGTTTCATGGGTATTCAAACTGATTTTGAGGACTTGCAGAGGATAACTATTTGGGGGTCCTATCCAATTTAATTGTATTGCCAGTGACACAGGCTACATTTATTTAAAATTGTTGTTCACATCTTTTCAAGAACAGAAAACATTGCAACATGCCTTACAATATTCTATTACTGTCAGAACCATGGTAAGATACAACAAAATTAGTTTTATACACAAAGAATGACAAATATAATATTTAAGATAATTACCATGTAACAAATATTCAGCAGTATTTTATCAACTTTCCAACTAGAGTTGTATCTATAAATCTAGATGTAATACTTGCACAAAACATCAGCTGCATTTGGTATTTGTGGTTCATAAAATCCACCTTGAAGGTTTGGCCCTAAATTCTTCCTCCTCCCCCATCCTCATTTCAAAATTTCTGCTATACTTTGATAGAAAGCCCTAAAAAAGATTAATCTACAAATCAACTAATTAGACTAATCTGTTAAACTAAACTACATCACTAAAAAAGATTAAACAGAGGATACAGTAAGAGGTAGATCTACAAAATCCATAACAAATGTTGGAGTTTAAGAGAAACAAGTATTTAACGGAAGAGGCAGACAGTTCCATGAGAACATCCACTCTGCAGATGGCTGACCAGCTGTAGGTCTATTTAATTCATGGCATACAGATTTTTGATTACACATTTGTTATGTAGGCAACCATTGTGCAGCCAGGTGTTCACAGGGTCAGGTAGTCAAGCATTGTTTGATTATGAAGAATTCATAAAGTGTTATTATCACAGTGCTAAAGCAAGTACCATTATTATTATTTCTATTTGTCTGGCTAATTGGATAATTCCTTGAATTGGCACCATCACAATCATCAAAATTCTCTTGAAACATTGTGGCACAGGCATATTTCACACATTGAACCTACTATACATTCTTATTACACAATGTTTGTAGTCACCATGGAGAAGATAGGGGAAGAATGAGAATTTTGTGACATTAAGTAGGATCTTTTCCTTCAGATGAGAACTGGGAGGTCACCTTGGTGGAGGGTTTTTGTAAGCTGTTTAATTCTTAAAGGACAACATATGTAGTGGCATCTCACTTCACATCTCAGGCTTTCCAGATGAAAGTCAATTGATGAGTCAGGGAACAAACTAAAGCTCTCACAGTATTTATGGTTTGAGCTTTCCCCTCTTTTTCAACATTTAATCTTTCAATCTTGACTGAAAGAAACAAGTATGAGCTCAGAGCACTGAGAAAGACATTTCCTGGAGATTCACAAAACTAGATGAAAATGTGCCACCCTAAGATTTCATTAATGGGCTACAGACACAGCACTGAAATGAAATTCATATTTCACTTGAATTCTAGACAATAAAATGAACTACAGGGCTAAATTATCTTTAGTGATAGTATCTAGAGAAACATAACATAGCAGACATAATGCTGCCTTATGACTAGGCATTGTATAACTACTGCAGCAATAGCACTGGTCCAAAGATCTCTCCATTTTTCAGTTGACCAGCCTTTCCTTAGGATTCATCCTTCTGTAAGAGGTTTACAGGTGCTATCTCAAGCAATGACATTCAGGATTTTCTCCACAGCAATACTGAAAAAAATACATTGTAAACTTTGTTGAACCCTAAATTAAATACAGACGTTTTCCTTATTCTAGATTCCATTTTCCCTTGAAATCTGTCACCTGGCCTTCTTCCTGAAACCACTTGCCAATGTATCTTACAATGTTAAGAATCCAAAGAAATGGCTATTAACTCACAGAATTTTAACTTCCTGCAGATCGGACTTCTCATCTTCAGCCTGAATATTTCCCAGACTTGTTGATGCTCCATAAGAGCACCAAAGCTCACTTACTTGCATGCTGTCCTTTCCAGGAAGGTCCCACTAACCATACTCCGCTTCTGCAACCAACTCCTACTCCCTGCCCTAAAATAAAATGCTACCTTTTTGTGGCCTTTTAAACAAAAGCCTGACTCATTTTCAAGTTTACTGGCACAATTCCAGGTGCACTTGTCAGGACTTACTACGTGTTTTGGTTCCTTGCACTCTCTCTTTTTAAGTGGAGATTTATTCATCTTACTACTGAAGTTACTATTTGGAAGTCCCTACTGGCTCTCTAAGAATATGAGACAGGAAAGAATTAGAGAAGAAATCAAATAGGAAATAACGTAGTAAAAATTAGCGATCTCCTGAAGTATCTCAACTTGTCAGTTTACACACAATGCATAGAATAATTTGTTGGGGTTGGGTTTTTTTTTTTCATTAGGCCATAATATCAGGACAATTATTGTGTTTTCATTAAAAATTACAGAAACTTTTAGGTATCATGGATTACTATGTCCAGTTCTGGGCTCCTGAGTGCAGGAAAGACACAGGCATACTGGACTGTGTCCAGAGAAGGGCCACAAAGATGGGCAAGGGTTGAATCATCTTACATACAAAGAGAGAAAACTGACACCACTTAGCCTGAAGAAAAGGCTCAGAGATCTCTTATCAAATACCTGATGGGTGGGGTAAAAGAGAGGTAGCCAAACTTTTCTCAGTGGTGCCTAGTAATACGACAAGAGGCAACAGGCACAAATTGAAACACATTATATCACATCTGAACAGAAGAAAAATATTTACTGGGAGAGTAATCAAGCAGAGGAACAGGTCACCCAGAGAGACTGTGGAGTTTCCTTCATCTTTGGAGATACACAAAGCAAAAGCGGACAATGTCCTGAGCTACCTGCTCTTTCTGACACTGCTTGAACAGAGGACTTGGACAGATGATCTCGTCTGCTCACTTTGAACCTTGACCATTCTGTAATTCTGTGGTTTTGTCATTCTCTGATCATGTACCACTGAATGCTGGAAGGCTGTGGAGCAATTTCCCCAAAATCACTGTTAATGCATTTATTCCATTGTCTTTCCATTCTTGTCATATTTCTGCACATATGTGTAATCTATGTTAAAGCACCGCATCTGGCAAAATAAATAATGTTCATATCCATATGATAATATTTTAAAAATATAAACATGACGTATGCAACTCAAGTATATTTTCAAGAACAAAAGCACCTTTTGTCCTAAGGATTCAAAGGTATTTTTGTAATCCAGCTCAAACCAAACTTTTTATGTCCCTGTTCTTATTGACAAATATCACTCATCCAGAGTCTATTGAAATCAGTAATTGTCATTTGAGCTGACTTCAGCAATTTTTGCAGAATTGAGAAAGATCTTTTAAAACAAGTAGGATACAAATGACTACCACAGATGGCCAGAGAAATTGTTAAGTACCTATTTAAAAAAAAAAAAAAAGAGAAATGAGGTATTCTGCAAACTCCTTGCAAGGCAGCCTTTGTAATCATTGCACTAGTTCTGTTTCAAGGGTCACTCTGTAACATATATATTTATAATTATAATTGTAATTATGAAGGTAATAAAAATGCTCTCAAGTAAGTACATTGGTATGTGAAGGAGAAAAATCTGTTATAAAATAGAACTCATAAAAAGATCAGTGTAGTAGCTTCTGTCAATCTAAAAGTCTGTGTCATCCCTTATGACACCCAAATACTTTAATCCTGTTAATTTACTGATCTCATAGCCTATTGGTCCCCATCACCTCTGGAATTATGGAGATGCGACATAAGGGCTAAAAAGAAGTTGCCAAACAGGAAGACATGAAGCCTCTAAGTAGCATTTACATTGGTAGTTCTCTAATGTAAGGATGCTCGATTTAGATCCTGAAATTACTTGGTAAGTTACCTAACTAACTTAGTAACCTAAAAATCTCAATAAATAGGCTTCAAAAAGCCTGTTAAGTACTCAAGGTTGGATTGAGAATATTATGAGATGGGATATTCTGAGAAAATCCTGATACTTCTGATTTAATTACAAAAATGAACTATAAAGACATTTTTCTTGAAAGACCTTCTTTGCATTTTCCCATCAGTTTATAGACCAAAATTAGAAGTGCAAATGAATTTATCAGATGCATGGAGCATCTAAAGGTTTGATGTTCAGTTATTTTAAGAAATTAAAAAAAAGGTGATTCTTGGGACCCTCAAAGGGCAGTAGTTTATAGTGTTCTGTTTTCCAGTGTCTCTAGTTCTATTTTTGTACTACAATGCATTTTTGCTATTAAGATCAGAAGACATCTGCTTTCAGATCTCTTTAACTTTGCAGAATATAGTCATGCTCAGCTAATGAGAAGTAACTAGCCCACTGATTTGAAGTTAGCTAGTTGCAGTCAGGTATTTTCTATATCTTTGGGACTAGAGTGATCTAGAAGCCATCTGCTTCCATGCAGTTTGCATACATTCTCAATGTGGAAAAAAGCTCGTCAGAACATGTCTGCTTTGAGGTACTCATAAGAAATGCTTTTATTAGCATGTCAAGATTGGTGAAATGCTATAGGATGTGAATGATTTGATTTTGTGACCAAATTACTTGGTCATTTCTATCTAAAGTATATTGGCCTATCAAAGTAAAACTGACATGACTTTGCTGAGATTTGATTCATTCACAGTTTACCATTCCAATAGAACAATTCTGTGCATCACAGAGAATTACTAGTTTACACCTCACTTTTTGAATCACATCTTATCAACTAGAAAAGGAAACAATTCCAATCTACGAGCTTGAAATACAAGGTTTGGATCCATTTCATTGTGTTCTATTTGCTGATATACAGTCTGCCTCCTGTTACAAGAGGCTGTATGAGCAGCCTTCAGATCAGTGAAACATCCCCTGCGTACCACTCCTGTTAGATTATATTCTTCCATGAAGACTAGGGAGACTTTATTCTTCTGTAGGAAGTCTGTTAAGCAGAGCTGGGCTCCACGGGGAAACAGTGAAGACAGAGTGGGATATGCTATACTATCACTCCGAAAATGAGCAGCATATGCCTCTGGCAAGCTTGTGCTGCCAGTTGTGGGAGTGGATAGGTCTCACGGCCAAGAAAGCTGCTGAGTGTTAGGTTTTATTTTTGAACACTAAAGTGTGTCTCCCCTACAAGACAAAGGGAAATATTCTATACCAGCATAACCCCTGAGTAAGCAATAGCTTCAATTGCTGTAGGCTAGATAAGCTTTTAAATTGGAAGTTGGGATAAACACAAAACTGAGCAGGATAATCTCTTCAATTTTTTGGACTAGTGCCTATTATCATGTTCTTATTACTACCATTATTGATGCCCTTTTCTAGTATGGGTAGTACTGTTTCTAGAGTAGCTATCTGTTCACTTTTCTGTAGTTTTGTTACATTTCAATAAGTGTATACAAGATTTCATAGCCTTATATATGAGTTTTTCTGAAGAGCCCAAAGATTGTGAATAGTGTGAAAGTGCTTTGAATAATGAATGTCCGTTCTTTTGTCCTTTCCTAAGCAAGTAATCTAAACTACATGACAACCCTCCTGATAGTTGTCAAGAGTAGCAGTGAGGCCCTGTCAATCAGTGCATGACTTGTGACTGTCTCCTAAGCAGCAACAGACAAAGCAAACCCTACAGTGACAGTATGCTCTGCTTACTTATCTTGGCAGTAGCCAACAGCTCTTAGTATTTTAAACACAACTAAAAATATCCACCAATTCAGAGAATGATATAAATGGCCTTGCAATAGGCCACATAAGCCAACATTATTTATCACCAGCAGGTATAGAGAGGGAAGCACCGAAAACAAACTCAGGTAGGGTTTATCTGCTTAGTTATCAATAAGCAAATAATTAAAAGTAGTAGACTGCCTTCATGTTTTGTTATGAAGTGACTAACCCAAGGATTCCTTTTTAAAGATAAACCCTACAAACAGTTGGTTAATGGCTGTCCTCTGGACAATCCTGCTTGTACCTTTCAGGGTTATGCTTAGCTAATTTTCATGAAAGATTTGTGCTAAAAACCTTCACTATGACTTTGTGTTCTGTAAATTAAAGAGATTTTATTCTTTGGTATAAATCAGAAAGAAAGCATAATCATATTCATCTCATTTGAAGATTTTACAAGGAAACTGGAAAAGGTTCCACATTACCCATTATGGGTTTCATGTATCAGTTAACATCTTGCTTTCTGAAACCACTCTTAGATTACAATATCTCATTCATGGAGAGATCTTGCGAGTTTGCAATTAGGGCAAGAAAGATACACGTCTAATTTATGCTCCTGAAAATGAGCCACTTGGGAAGACTAAAATACAAATATTGCAGTATATAATGCAATCAAGAGTAAACAAGGTAAGATTCATCCTTGGTATGCTGTTGTACAAATACATGAAAATATGGGGGCAAAAGTCAGTAAAAACCTCTTTTTGCTGCAGCCTCCTGGAATAGACTAGCAGCAAAGGCAGTTCACACTGAAAATTCCTGCAAAGAGAAAGTAGGAATAAGGGGATATTTGGAAAAATAAGTATTAAGAAAACAATCTATTTTCTTTATTGTTTTTAGTTTATTCTCCACATAGCTTTTAATATTCTTTTACCACAAGAAAACTTAAGTATTTAATCAAAGTCAAATCACTTCATGGTCACACCTTTCACGCCATATGCAGATACATTCAATAGTGTCCCCATTTTAGAGGTGAAGAAATGAGACAAAATGGTGAATATGGACATAGTTATATAAAAGACCTGATTTTTAAAAAGGACCAGCACTGTATTTCATCACCAGCATTTGTTATGTTGCTTCATAAAAATCTGACTCTTTGGCTTTTGAACTGCTCTGAAAATCTAGCTCTTGTCAGGTGACAAAATGAGAGAAGAGTTCTGTAAGAAGCCTGGATTCAGTTTCAACACTGTTCAGGACACTGTGGAAGGCTTGATTTCAAGCAATTGCTCCATCCTCATACAAGTAACCTACTGCAGTGACAGGAAGATCCAATCATTGATTGCAGAAATGTAACCACAAGATTATCTGCCTATTTTTTTTTTGTAATAACTTAGCAGGGAGTGACTCAATTACTTTCCTGCTGTCAGTATGGCTTATACAATAAAGCTTTGCCTAAAGAACTTGCTATGAGCAAAACACATAAATTTGTAATGCTATAAAATATAACTTTTGGAAAGCAAAATTCAGTAGAGTAGAAATAATAATAAGTACAGTAGAAAACTTCTGTTTATTGATATCATGCACATTCTTAATATTATTGTTAACATGGCTAGTATACACTGACTGTTCAGGGTAAGAGAAAGCTCTATCCTATATAATTTTACAATAAAGAACTCCCATTTTCAACCTACTGTTTCAATTCAACCAGATTTTGCTTCTGGCTAAGCTATTACATGACCAATCATTGATGAAATGATGTATCATATATCAAGAAAGATTAAAATTACAGTGGTATAAAATAGAAGTATTTTAATGATACTGTACTGAATACAGGTTTACAGTCTAAGGCTGCTGTCGTTAATGACCGCTTTTTTTTTTAAGGTAATATTAATGTAAGGTTGGAGAGTTGGAGGTTGGAAAATTTCTCTGTTCATTGCTTTGAAAACAGAAGATATAAGAGGAACACAGCATTCTTTTTATACCGGCAACATCACTGCTTTGTGCAGTCAAGCCCACAATTAAAATGTTTGCTTTGCTTGTTGAATAAACTGTATATCTGTCAGTACTGCTATTAGAATAGACTATAAAGAAAAGAATGGTATTTCAAATATACACCACCCTTCAGCCTTCAACATTTCTCTTTTGGAACAGCAGAAAATAGTATTTTCTATAACACTATTATTTAATTATTTTCCATCAATACCTAAAGGATCTGTCATCTTTTTCTCCAGTAACCATCTTTCTTATTCCTCTGTTCATTCAACACATGTATCGATATAGTACTTGCTACAGATGCCTGCACCATCACTGAATAAAGCACTTCTGTAATTAGGAGCAGGGTCACTGGTTTAGTATGGTTCTCTGCCCACACTTATTTACCTTGTTGAAAGACTAAATGGGTGCATGTTCCTGATAAAATCACAGCTGGATATATGTTTACCCTAATAAATTCTCTTCCCATGGCTCTACTGCATTTTTTTTTTACATTACTACCTTTGCTAGTTTCCTATTTAAGCATAACTCTGCCAATATCTTTCAAGTTCTAAAGATATCATTAGATACTGCTACCTCTAGCTCCTTTTTTTTCAAGTTAATACCATTGTTACCATCTTATTTCAAACTGAAAATTCAAAATTGCTGCTTTATTATGAAGATTCAGTCAGAATCTACTGCCAGTAACTTGCCTGTTTCTCACTCCAGTCCCAGACAAAAATCAAAAACTTACCAGAGACTTGGTTAGCTGCTTCTTCAAAGTGTTTGTACAAACTCATTTCATTTTGTATGCTCAGAAAATTAGGATAATGAGTATATGTCTCTTGTGTATTCTTGTTTAATGCAGACTGTGTTTTTATAACAATGTAAGTTTACCGTCATCTTCCCTGCTTAGCCTAACTGAAAAAACATGAAACTCATTAAACTCTATTACAAACTAAGAGTACCTTCAGTTTTTCTGGTACACTATGTCTGCAAATACAGAATGACGGGACTGTCTGAATATCTTTCCATGGGTCTCCCATATCTAGAGTTCAGATTTACTCTCCCATATTTAGAGTTTCTAGGAGTTTTTAGCTCTTCCATTCTTTCTCTCAGGTTATTTTCTTCAGCCTGGTTTTATTCCTGGTACTATGTGCTGTTCAGTTACCAGGTTGCACCAAAGAGTAAGAAAGACTGAAACAGCTCTAATTGCTTCACCTTTCTGTGGTCTCTGCAGTGTTCTTCCTGAGTCTGCCTGGATGTTAAACCACCTGCAGGTTCAGAGCCAGTACCTTACACGTGGAATCTCTCTCACCATGACATGTGCAGAAGACACTTGCCTGACTATATTCCTACACTAACTACTTCAGTGCTGCCAATAGCACTGGGGAAGTTATACTTGTGGAGCTGCACTCTATGACTCGTATGAGACTCAGTCATACTGTGGCTGGGTTCACAGGGCATGTTGTCTGCGTTTCCTTTGTCAGTGCACTTGTGAAACAAAAGGGGAAATTCTCATCTGCAGGATAAAGCAAAGCTGCTAAGTTAGCAAAAATGGACTTAGGCAACAAAGAGCTACTTTTAAATAACGTGAATGCTCAAAAGCATCCTGGCAAGTTTCCCACAGGGAATCACATCATAAAGAGTCAGTGTGTTATTAGTACATTGTGCATTTGCAATGTTATTTAGAAAAATACAAATAATGAGGAAATCCCAGGCTCAGTATGTGATCTCAGAAACTGAGCTGAGCACGTGTATTTCTTCAAGGTTGAAGAACAGTGAGAAAGGACATAGCATTAACAGCTCATTTTGCATTTGAACACTGTCTTTCCCAGGGTGTGAAGTGAATCATGCATCCAACCTGTCTACCTATCACCAGCTAACAAATGGGCCATCATAGAATCAGGCTAGTGCAGTATGTTCTTCCTGTTCTCAAATATAAACGCTAAGTCAATAATTACTCTACCTCTGTCTCTACGTGTATTTTTTTCTTTTACAGCAGACTGAATCCATGTAGCTGCATTGATGTCAGTCCCATTGCTAAACCCTTAATCTCTGTATACTCACTTTCTTTCATGTAATGCCAAAGAGATCAACTTTGCAATGTATTCTGAGGTGTATAGGTGGTACAAAGTTCTGGTTAGGACCCTGTCCGTGGCCCTTCCCTCTTTTTCTGACAGAGCTGTACTCATTTTGCAGCTGTCAAAGTCCTCAGCGATCCCAGCCAAAAAAGCTCCAATTTGAGGAAGATATGGGCTTACTGGAGTGAGTCCAGCAAAGGGTCACAAAGGTAATTAAGGGACTGGAGCATCTGTTGCACAAGGAGAGGCTGACAAAGTTGACTGTTTATCCTTGGAGGGAGAAAGCTTGGGTATATCTCACAGATATGTATAAATATTTTGTTGGAGGTGATAAGGAAGAGTTACCTAGACTCTTCACAGTGGTGCCCATTGGCAGGACAAGAAGCACAAATTTCAACACATTTACATCCCATCTGAGCAGAAGAATTTTTTTTTTTTTTCTGTGAGGGTAGTTGAACAGATTGCTCAGTGAGTTTTACACCCATGGAGAGAATAAAAATGTACCTGGACGTTGTCCTTGGCAACCTGCTCTATCTGACCCTGCTTGAGCAGAGAGCTTGGGCTAAATGACCTCATGAGGTCTCCTCCAACCTGAACAATTCTTTGACTCTGTAAAGTACATGAGGCGCTCTTCCAAGGTACCTGTCACTGGGTACTTGCATCTATAGCTGAATTCAGAAGGCAGTGGGAGCTTTGGGGAGCTCCTGTGAAGCAGCTTTGCATCTGTATCACTTTGCCTAACACCAGCCATGTAATCAAAATGTTAAGAAGGCTAAATATCATCCATACGTGGTGTGTGAAGACCTCTTGGGAAACATAATTGTAAACTCTCACGACAGCAAACATTCTACTTGTCAGCCTTAACCTACAATACTGTTATCTGACTTAGGGGTCCAGTTGTCAAATCAGAAATACTTACTTTACTAGGTGTCACTGAGACCAGGATTTTATTCTCTTCTTATATATTTCAAATTTTAAGAATTATACGAATGCCACAGAAGAGAATAAATAAAATAATTACTTCCTTCAAAAATCAAATGCTGAACTTTACTAGAACTCCCTATATCCCTGTTAAACTTTTTCCAGTAGTCATTCCAGTTCAATTTGCTAAAGAAACTATGTTTATATCCAAGCATATAATATGCATTATGAAATAGGTAATGATGCAATTAAAGGCAGTGTTTAGAAACATAGATGTATATAGAATAGAGACTAAATTAAGAAGATAGACAAGAAGTGTGGTAAAAATCTCAATTTCAGAATAAAAATTTAAAAGTCTTTAGAATTGTCTTTTAGGTGTTTGGTTTAATTTGTTTTTGAGAACCTTAGGATTGTTGCCTAAGAAACCTTTCTCAGCAAATTCTTTCATTCTAATTGTTGTACATGTTTTTCTTATATCTATGCTTTGTGTGTGTGTGACTGTTTATAGTCTGATGACATGTATTAATGCAGAATAATTCAACTCTCAACTCTGTTATTATCTCCAAGTGTTTTCTTTCTGGCTAGTCTTTAATATGTATGAGTACCAAGATCATAATTTTCAAACAGAAGTCCATTACCACATCATTGGTCTGTTTTAAGAAAATTGCATTCATTTAGATATATCAGCAAATTCTTACAGGGTCATAGATTCTTGTAGGTTCTGTGAATAGTAACCTGAATATTTATGCAAAATTGCAAATTATTATGTTGAAATTTGTATTTTTCTTATAAAAAGTTTGTCCCCAAACTCATCTTTGGCACTTCAGAATGGGATTCTCTTCCTTCTGTGAAAGGAATGACCTCTCCCTCCCCTACATTTGCCTGACATTGGGTGTCTTGCAACTGCTGTTAGAGGTATGTAGATTACATGTTTTAAGGAGTTCTAGATGAGAGCTTAGAGACGTTCTCGCTGTGATAGTAAGTATAAGGAACTTCTGTGCAGGATGATCATTCCTTGGCACGTGCTTCAAGATTGCAAATGTGAAAGAAAGCAAGTCTTATCTATGTCCCTGCATGACACAAATGCAGAGGAAGGTAGTGGCAGTACAGGCCTGTGGTGGGTTAATCTTGTCTGAGTGCCAGGTGCCCACCAAGGTGCTCTATCACACCTCCTCCTCAACAGAGCAAAAAGAAAGGGGAGAAAAATAAGATGAGAAACAAAAAGCAGTTTAATAATAATAGAAGCAAAAGCCAAGCAAATCCGCACATGGAAGCAAAGCAAAACAGTTTTATTCTCTGCTTCCCATCAGTAGGCGATGTTTGGCCACTCCCTGGGAAGCAGGGCTCCAAGACACATAGCGGTTGCTCTGGAGGACAACGGAATGGCCCCCCCGTCCCCCTACTTTTCCCCAGCTTTATAGCTGAGCTGACGTCATATGGTATGGAATATCCCTTTGGTCAGTTCGGGTCAGCTGTCCT